>CAXFZR010000261.1:2500-25000 GCA_964007535.1 Brachyptera risi
CGTTCACTCAAACAGAATAAGGACAACTCCGGCTAATCTGAGACGAATGGTCACCCTAGTTCAAACTGATGCACAAGACTTCCTTTACTTGTCTTGGTTTTTAATCAGGTTTGCAAACTTTCAAACAGTGTATACATTAGCATAATACAGATCTTACTCAAATGATTTCGAGAGCTTAAACTAACGATGATATAGCATCAGTGAATGCAGCCTCAATGATGCAAAACAATAAACTGCAATCTGCAAAAATGGTAGGTACAAAAACCTCTCAACCAGTTACGTCATTTTTAAGCCTACATTAGAATATGTGTCTAGTGTTACTAAAAAAAGCCATTATTATTGCATTTGTCTACCAAATTCGACTGTGAAATCTGTTTCCAAGAGCTGAATTTAGGAGGCGGGGATCGAACCAATGCTAATAATGAACAGTGAACTTTTGGAGGAAGAGGTACGAGCCACTATAGTATCAATTTTAATGGTCTAAACAGAGATTCATTTGCATACTAAAGAGCAACTGAAGATTTCAAAGTATGCATATCTGAGAAAGCTTGAGAAATAATGAAAATGTACATAACAGATTGTTCTCCAGTTTCTGAAAAGATCTTTATGAAAAAAAAAGAAATTGGAACTACAATGATGGAAGATCTGAAAAAATATGAAATTACCAATAGTTTTGCCAGAATTTAATTGTAGTGATAAGGTGTGAAAACAGGAATACTGTGGCCTCAAAATGAGGGAGCTCAATTAACCAACAGCTAGGCTCACATGATGAAGTTCGAAGCTGCGATGGAACATTTGCGGAAACAGAAAATGCAATCAAGATCTGTAGTGTTTTTTTTTTAAATAAGATTGTACGGTATATAAGTATTGTATATATAATATATATATATATATAAATATATAAGCTTTTACAGCTGCTGCATTCACACCCAACACTTAATCAACAAACTGAACATGGTTTTTCATCAAAAATAACTCGCTGCATTCTTTTAGCAAGTGCGGGAAATACAAACGCGGGTGTAGCTCTTAACGGTAGTGAAGTGTACTCATCACCATGGTTACCCATGTTTTGATTTCACTATCCCTTAGAAAATATCCATCTGGACTTGGTAATACAGACTGGTCTGGGCCCAGTTAAAATAGTTTGCTACCGAGTTTCAAGATTCACCATGTAATGTAAAATATTGAACGCCTATAGTTGACGTTAGAAGAGGAAAACCAGAATAACAATTGAAACGATAGCAAAGAGGCGAAAAGATAGAATATAGCATCGAGAAATGGAAGAATTCAACAGCATATGAATAAAGTCATGTGACAGAATGTGAAATGCATGTTAGTGTTCAACTGGCATTTAATACTCTACTACTGTCCCTACTAGTGAAATGAGGGAACCAAGGAAACTAGGTGGGTATGTTTCTAGTCGTTTTCTAACCTACGCAATCACGTATGCTGCTTGACAACTATGACACCGGGACGCTGTTGCTGTAGTCGTTGTGTGCCGGGCGTGAGTGTGTGAAACTGTAGGTAAGGATTCATCTCTACCTTGAGAAGCCGTTGAGCTACTTGCTGCTGGGTAGGTTCTTTCTTGGTAAGGGCGAGTGGCACCTCTTGGGTGGGTGCTGCTGTGGATGGCGCAGTCGGCGGTTCGTCGCAGAACAGGTGGTCACCTTCCAAGTGGCGAATAGCTTCAACAATGGTCTCTAGGTTCTGACGCGAGGTACTGTTCAGGAAGAGCCGAGCTTGAGGAATCACGTCGTCAGAGTGGGGTGACGGGAGACGCTCAACTTCCACCTGAGGAAGAAAGAAATCTACAGTAAGTACCACACATGAAATTCATCAGGGATGATGCAAATTATCGATTCATCAGGCATTGGCACACTTATAGATCTGCAACAGCCAGTAGACATACGACAATTTTTTTCAATAGACCATTTTCATAATTCAATGCGCAGGCGCGTCGGTATTGAATTCTGGGAGTTTTAGTACTGTTCAAAAAGTCGGTCCGCTTATCCACCGTGTTGAAGGCAAAACACTGAGAGCCCTAATGTAAGCCATTCAAATGTGGATCTCTAAATAAATACTAGCACTGCATCGGTCCACGGAGGTTATAATTTCTCCATTATTTCGAGTGTTGGATACATCATTATAGAAAACGATGAACCAAACTGCCTCTAACACTGTTCCCTAGGGTACTCCATTTTTCATCATTCTTGTAGTACTATTTGCCGTATTAAATTAAACTTCACCATTTGTTCTCGATTGTAGGGGTAACTTCTAAATATAATAGGTGGTATACCTCTTACGCAAATTATTTATACTTTTGATATTAATCTATCATGATCTACAGTGTCGAAGGTTTTGGCTAAATCTAAAAAGATGGCAAGTACTGTACTGGTTTCATTCAAAGATTCGTAAGACCAGTAAATTGATCGAGTAATTTGGTTTGCTCAAAGACCCCACCAACAGCCAGGTTATATGGGGGTACAAGTGAGCAGGTGATTATGAAACTATGATGTGATGATAAGTGAAAGGACGTTTACAAAAACCCATGTCTAAGAGGGACTCGAATCCACGCCCAACGGTGACTTCAGTTTCCGAAGCGATGCCTTAGTTGACCAAACTTGCGAGGGTGGCACCAGTGGGCCTAATTTGATAATTACCATCCTTAGTACCATACTATGGTACTGAGTGCAATCCAAATTGATTAGGAGGAAGCTCATTACATTTTTGTAAGAATAAGAATAATCTGGTTTTGATAGATTTTTCTAATAATTTGGCCGAATACGATGAGTGACATTGGTTTGTAACTTCAGGTTCAAATGGTTTTAACATCACTTTTGAATGATAATAATATGATAACTGTTTTCAGATTTTGAGAAAATTCACCTCGCTCAAGACAGAATTAATATAACAACGTCCAATTTTCTCTGATGGATCGTTTTTTCCCTACGTGGATGGTTTTTCTTTCCTAGTCCCTTGAAAAATGATAGATAGAGTTTGACTGTACAAGGGGAGTTGGGGGCAAGTGGCTGAATTCGTGTATCAAAACTGGATGCTCGCATGGTGGGAAGTCCCAAAGAACCAGCGACTTTTGATGGTGGTGAAAAAAAAAAAAATCAGAAATATAAGCACATCAATACAACAGAAGAGCACGTTGGTAATAATTTCAACAATCTTAGAAGGAAAATGACAATAATAAAGTGTACAAGACAATTATGCCATCATCGTAGGCCTAGATACGTATATGACTTCCCCGTGAAAACCGAACGTAATCACGATTTGCAGTGTAGTTTCAGTTTCTGCTTCCAGAAAACCACAAGAACCGTTGTTAAAAGTTCTTGGGAAAGATGTTTGAACATAAATAAGTATGGCAATGTCACTAATTGACCATCAATCATAGATGGATATATAATATTTGTAATTATGAATATAATATTCATGACAACTCTAATTGCAGATGAAATAAACCTTATTTACAGTATGTATATCTTGAAAAGGATTGTATTCAAGTTGGACATATGTAGAAGAAATCTGAAACTAATTGCAGTCTCAAAGAACATGTACCGGTAGTCTTAACGTTGCCCAAGCAACATCTTTTAGACAAAGCATTTGCGCATAATGGATGTCAATAATTTGACATCACCTGCAATGCTCTGGTTGGTCTTAGAATAATAAACCAAATCACACAACTAAAGAAATTACAGAAATCAGTGAAGCCTTCAAAATACTTTTTGTTTATGAAAAGTTTCGTT
Source organism: Brachyptera risi (assembly GCA_964007535.1). NCBI lineage: Eukaryota > Metazoa > Arthropoda > Insecta > Plecoptera > Taeniopterygidae > Brachyptera > Brachyptera risi. The sequence continues at coordinate 6,253 of CAXFZR010000261.1, forward strand.
TTTTGTTCTCTTTCTTCGTTATAATCCGGTGCTGTGCGTACAGTCCAAGCTAATCATACGATTTGGGATAAAATCTTTAAAATAGATTATTTCATTATAACTGTGTACCTGTTCTGAAAACTTCAGGATTTGTACATTAGGCCTATCAAAACTGAAATAATTTCAACTTATTTCTAGGGATGTTGCGAGTAAGACTAACCCAACTAAACTCGTTTAAAATTGTTCAGAATCGTATTTTCAAACCTTTCACGCATTTGAATCTTCCGCAGTTGTGAAGCTCTCATTAGGTGATACGTCAACAAATGAGACCACTCAGATACATCAGACCTAGATTGTATATCTACAGGTTTTTAAAGGTCATATAATTTATATTTTATATTATGCATATGAAAATTGTGACATCAAAAGTATGTACGTCAATCTATTAAAATACAGAAATGTTGTCACAAAAACACTTGGAAAAATATATTTCACAAAGCAATGTCACCAACCACTACATCATTTTTTCTACTAAATGCAAGAAGAGTATAATCTTTCCTACCGAGAGCAGGTATCTATCCACTCTTTCCGTACTTATTCCATTTTTGGACACCTGTAGGTGATCTTCATATAATTGATCAATGTGTTCAGAGCATGATGCCATATTCTATTTATTCAGTTCAAAGGTCGTCACAATCCTGAAACTAGTTTTGAATTAATATTGACAATGTTTCTTGTCCTTTGTTATTTATTGACCAATTTCAAAAATTAAGTTCAATTTTTGTTGTTCTCAGATCACGAGGCATGACGTAGACATTACCGATTCTGTACAGAAACATCAACACAATTGAGTGATGTCTACGTCACAACCCTGAAAAAGGGGTGGATCCTGGAGGACAATTAAATTAATTATGATTTTTGAAATTGAGATGATGATTTAGAGTTTTCTCTGGAATCAGGGAAATAAATATCAGCACTATTCGTTACAAATCTAGTTTTAGGATTGTGATGTCCTTAAACATAACTACCGGGTATTGTGGCAACTGCACTTGTTTTCCAGCTCATTAAAATTCAAACAATGAGACAAACCATCAAATAACTCCACTAGACAATACCGGTATGGTAGTCGTATTTACGAGTTCAATTCAATTTTTAAATCATTTCATTCTTGCCTCTCTATGATGGTGATGCACCACGAATAAATAATCAAAATAATAATGATAATATATAGTAATTGAAGAATCAATATTTGTGTATCATTTTATTTGCAATATTTGTGCGCTTTGTGCAAAGCCGACATATGTCGACAATAAACAGAAACCAGTAATGGTGCCCAGGCAAAGGATCATGGTACCGGTACAGCAATAGCCAAAATATAATACGAGTACAGCACTATGTCTTCTCTGAAATGATGGTTTATACAGCACACAGTTCTCTCAGAGAAACTTTCACGTTTGAAGTTGCACATTTTGTGACTATGCTTGAACCATGCACCTCTTTTTCACGTCTTCATCCTTACTTAAATTCATGATTGGTATCCAGGCATTTACAGCCACTGCTACAAACAATACCAACGACTTCAACCTACACGTACCTTTGGTTCTGCTTTGATGGCGGCTTCCAGCACCGATGGTAGCCTCTGTTGGTCTACGTCGGGAGTGATGGTGGGTGGTGACGCTGCTCGGGGTGGTGACGGACTGCGAGGGTGTGGGGAGGTGGCAACTATTGTTGTGGTGAGACCGACCTGAGGTATGACTGAGCCGGATACAACTTGCAGCTGTGCAACGGCCGCAGCGGTCTCCTGTATCAATGATACAGTCTCGTGTTCAACAACCTAAGCAAACAAACGAATTTTAGCATACATAACTGGCTAAAGTGAAACTTTAAATGTTAATTTTTGTGCAACGAGTAGTTTCGAAAGAAGTCGAACAGTACTTGCACTTGTACTTTTGTTTGTTGTTGTATGCATATAGACCAAGATGAGTTTTTTCATTACCGTACAAAATAATGGAACAAAATTAAGAAGAGAAGTTGAAATCTGAAGGACACATCTTAGTTATTTGTTCATGACGTAGGTGACTATACTGATGGAATGAGGTACAGCTATGTTTATAGTTTCCCTTGAAAAAGTATATGAATCGTTTGTGATGGCAACGACAACTGTGGGCACCAAAAACACCTAGTGGTTCATAGACCACTGAACATGGTTGTACTATTTTCAAGTTGAACATAGAATATTCACAAAATGCAGGATACAAATTCATACAAGTTTACTCGAAAGGAAATTCTTTTTGTATTTAATTTAAATTGTGCTTACCAGTACAAAATACCATACTTTTTTGTGTTCGAGATGGTCAAAAAAAGACTGGGAAAATTGGTCTATTTATAAGTTGTATTATCGATGTATTACCCTGGTATGTTGTGTGATCCAATTCACGAGAATCAAAATAAATTTGTATCTACAATGAGCTATGTCAAAAATGTCCCTAAAGAAATACAGTAGAACGTCAGTTATAAGTTTCTCGTTTATACGTTTTATTACATTTATAAGTTTTATTTTTTGATCCAACCCATATCCTCCACATGTTAAATAGTTTCATTGATAAGTTTTTGACATTTTTTTTGACACTTTTTCAGTCTGGTCTCCTGAAAAACGTATAAATGAGGTTCCACTGTATGCACTTTGCTGACAAGCACTATTCGATTATGATGAAAAGAAAATTGAATCTGAAATGACTGGATGCCTACTAGCATTTACTCTTCAATGAATGTTTTACCTCCTGATGATGGTATTGTAGGTGGACCTGCTGGGTAATTTCTCGGATCCTCTCGGGGTATAACTGGTGCTCCAAGGACCGGACTTGATCTTCGAGGTGCATTCGCAGCCTCCTCTCTCGATCCAGCTGCCCTCTCAGATCGATCATCTCTCGACTGGGATCTTGCTCCTGGCCATTAGCGGCCACTGCGGTGACTGGCTCGGGAGACATGGAACCGATACCTTCGTCGGATGATTCACTGACAAGTGCGGGAACAGCTGTTAACGGGACCAAGACGGTCGTGTCCAGTTTGCGCTTTTTGGACACCGTTTGGTTCATCGCTGTGTCGTGCTGGCCTTCATGTTGGTTGACGAGACGCTTCAGCTGGCAGTTCTGTGACAAGAGGCTCGTCTTCTCTTGCTCCAACTGATAGATGTATTCTGCCGTTTGTTGTAGTATTGCCGCCTGGAACAGAGCAAACAAATCTAGTCATTCACAAACCACAATAGCCACTGCGAGGGAATTGAAAGTTCTTGCCACCACTGTTCAAGAGCTCGGGTCTAGATTAAATAATCAACTTTGTCTTATAAGCTGCACCTTCAACCTTTGTTGAAACTCAAGATACACCATGTAGTATATATGAAACAGTGAGAGAAGCATCGAGCCCCTGGTTATCCAGTTGGGTCAATGCCGAGAATCTCAAGCGAGTCAAGCAAGATCTTTTAATGGACATGATAATTGCTCAAAATTGTCCTTCCACAGATGAGTTTATGAATCAGTGACTGGTTACACGATAATGAAATGTGGAGAAATGTAAATCCATGTCCTTATTATCTGCTGTATTTATAATTCATAACCATTACTATATTGACGAACCCATATCATGTATGATCCAACCGGGCAATAAAGACATTATTACATTATTATTATTCACTGAAACCACTTAATACGCAGGTGGTTATTCTACAACGAAGGTTACATACTGAGGATAATTAATTAAAACACGCAATATATGTAGGCCTAGAAGATTCAAGAGTGAATGGCATTTAAGAATGTAAAGGAAGATTATATGCCATTGAAGTAAAAATTTGAAACAAGTTGATGAAGCGAATGATGTGTTCAACTTTCTTTGTATTTTATAATATAATTATTTGTATTCACATGAAATAAATAAGATATATTCATGAGAAACTTATGAAAGATAGGGTAAACAGCATTTGTAGACATACAAATTACATTCAACTTCAATTACTTCTATTGTCTATAATGAATGAGATGAATGGATGCATCAATTTTGAATGCACCAAACCGAGTGGTGCAAATTTTTGAGAATCAACAAATATAAAGTACACACATTTTTCAAATTCCCCCATTCTGGCCCATCTTTTTATAGCTTGTTGGACTATCCCCCCAGGTCGATGGGACGTTACGTGCGATCGACCGAACTCGGCGGCCGAGAGCCCTACCATATATAAGATAGAATAGTCAAGTCATAATAGTTTCGTCTTGACTGGGATCCAAACCTAGGGCCTTTTGAGTTGCAGGTTCAATGCTCTCCCAACTGAGCTACCAAGACAATACTATTAACACGTAAATATTATTAGTGACAACTAGAGATCTTAAGAGTACATAATTATATATGTATCTAAATACAATCAGGAATTCAATATAATTAATATGAAAAAAAAAACAGTAAGGCATTTGGTGAAAATTCACTTCATTTTCATGAAAAATAGTAGCTGTCTTATAGGGATGGCCCCAATTCAAACACGACAAAGAAAAATACTCAAAATAGTCTTTATGAACTTTTTCAATTGCTGCCAAATTTCAACCTAGAAAATCAATTTGAACTCATCATGTCAAGATCATCATCATCATCATCATCAAGATCGGACATATATAATAATGATGCATCAGCCACTTTTGCATGTTCCAATTAATATTTGCTGACCATTCGAAACTAGGACGATATGATATGACTGCCTATTATATCTAGATACCAAGTATTATGAATGAAACACTATTAATTTTACTGTTGACTGGTTTGAAGATAGGTGGCCTACTATCATGTGGTCTGTCATGTGACAAGAAGTATAAATAGTAAACAAGAAACTAGCGCTTATCTCTGAAGGTAACACTCGAATCACAGTAGCAGCAAGCGCGTGATATTTCTCCCAGTGTTGGGCTGATGAAGTAACAATCTAATAAATAGCTGGCTAGACTGAACGTCATTTACTCATTTATTTAGTTATGCTCATATAAAAGTACTGGAACATGGCGATATCAAGACATGAACAATGTTCCTATTCAGTATTCCCATAAGGCCATAACTCTATACAGTAATTGGCAGAGGCGTAAGATCCTAGCATAGTCATCGCTGCACGAATGCATGATCATGAGTGCCGGCTGCTGGACTCTAGTATGGCAGTAGGTTATCAATCAAGTCATGATACTGCACACATGCGAACAATCCCATTTTTAACAACCCTAATATTCCGAAATAATGACAGAAAGATCATGTTGGCCTGTTATGATGGTTGACTAGAACACTTAGTCGAAACTACTTGATCCACCGGTTGGATGTAGAATCAGCTGTGATTGTATGAATTTGGCACGACACCGTGTTGGTGTACGGCCGCCGTGGGTACACATGCACTGCGTTGACCTTTGACCGTAGTCACGGACCCCACCCCGATCAATGTTGGCCGCCCCCCCCCTACCCCGCTAGGGCTGAGTGTTCACCCGGACCCATAAACACCCCCCCCCCCCCCAAGAATCCACCCCGTCTAGACTTCGCATTCCGTTTTACTCGCACTGCAGAAACAAGTGTTTAGGAAGGCGAAGATAACAGAGGTACACCAACCCTAAAAAAACACGCCCTTGGCATAGTTTACAACACAACTACTTGAATGCAAACTGATCATTAGTATTATAATACGCATACAGTGTACAGACCACATTTTTAATATTTTGAGCGCTCCAGCCGCGGTCAAATTGGTTCACTAAACGACGGATTGTTGATTGCATAATCAGAACACCACCAAGGGCTAGGTTGATTGGAGATACGAACGAGCGGATGATACAAGAATTATATTTACAAAAATCTACGCCAGATGCGGGACACGACCCACGCCCGTCTCGCCTTTTATTTTCTGACACATTAGGCGGTTTTAATATATAATTTTAATGTATATAATCGAACTAATAGATGTATAGTTTATGGGCCTATCGGTGTGACTACCTGAGAGTAAACCACGATCAAATTTAAAAAAAAAACATACAACCGTCTAATCAAAAAATTGAAATAATCAATTTTGAAAACACTCATTTACGTTCGTCCAATAGCGCAAATGTATCAGGTTCAATGTTAGTAAACAACCATGTGGTGGAAGTGTGCGACAAAGATATCCGGCTACAGGCATATAGCCGTTAGGTAAGAATCCTCTGGCGGGTCTAGCCTCGATCCAGTCACCACCTGGCACCTGCTTTTCTCGCGGCCCAACACAAGACAAAATCAACCGTAAAATGGCTTGATCTTCAAGGTGTATCCGAAGTGATTTGTTAACCACTTGTTATTACCGTGGATCTGTGATATAATATTGGCCAAGTCTAATGTACAGACTTAGTGTACGAAGTCGACGCATGAATAAATTGACAGTGTGTATCGCAACGAGACTCGGCCGGCCGGACGAAAAGTTATAAAATGCATAGGGCTGAGCGGGCATCGAAGGACGGCAGTTCCTTCACCTGCCTAGAGCTTCACCTTCACCATCATTTACTTTCGTTAGGCCTACCTAGACTACAACAGCCGAGTACCTGAATATCGTTGCTATTAACTTGATTGTACGTACGGTTGCGGTCACATCGTGATCGATCAAGCTACATTTAAATATATCCTGAAGAAAATATACTGATGAAACTAGCGAGGCAATGTGCTTACACTCCACGCATAGTCTATGAAAAAATTATATTCGTAGATTTTATTCAAATTCTAATTCTGATTTCGGATTGTGAAAATTGCCTTGGTTTTGTTTTAGTCTGCTCTGCAATTAGAGAACTGAAAAATGAAATATGCAAGCTTTTTGGGTATCAATTGATAACATTACCAAACACTGAATATAGTAAATGAAGTTGATACCTGCATCATGGCAAAAAAACATATTTTTCTGCACCGTACATGGAGAATAGTAGTACTAGATTAAAAGCTAGATGACCTCGTGCGGATTCGCTATGCAGACAGGTATGTTCAATATCACAGAAGACACACTCATACAACATGTTGGTACAATAATAAAAAAACATCTGATTTGCCTACAGTAAGCCTATACAAATATTCGTCAACGGGCGAACGTCTCGGATAGTTTGTACATCACGAGGGAATGACTGGTACAGCGGAGTAGAGGAATGCGTTCAGTAAGGAATGTGGCGATGAGGCCTTGGACCAGGGAACACTTACGAGCTTCACACGCCCACAACCAGTGTGAGCAATCGACCCGTTGATTATCGCTTTAAATGCCATTGGATTCCTGTCAAAGGAAGAAATATGGTAGATTTCCTTGGTACAATTCCATAGCGGCTTCATTCAGATAAGACTAAGAACCAGTGCCACGCAGTACAATTTGAACTAGCGCTTCCTCACATACACACAAATATTATATATATATATATATATATATATATATATATATATATATATATATATATATATATATATATATATATATATATATATATATATATATATATATATATATATATATTATATATATATATATATATATATATATATATATTTTATATTTATATATATATATATATATATATATATATATATATATATATATATATATATATATATATATATATATATACACACACACACACACACACACACACACACACACACACACACACACACTAGAGGAGCCTAATGGAGAACAGTAAACACCGATATCTGACATCTGACGCCAAAAAGTTGATACACAATTACGTAGTATTTCTTCAACAAAAAGCCAATGTGTGATTTCAAATTATCCATAAACTACTTAGCGAAATCAGAAATCGAATGTCTAAAATTACGTCTTCTGCTTTCGATGAGTCACCTTTGGCGAGATCAACCCGTCAATTTGTTATAGCACTGACAGTGCGTGGGCCGGCGTTCCTGACCTATACACACACACACAGGTTATTATATGTGAAAAAAAAATCTTCAAAATTTATGAACGCATATTTGGATTGGATGTGAATATATGCAATCAATATTTAGGGAATCCCATATAACTTTGGGCCATCTCAACCGAGTGTACAGAAAAACTAGAATACATTACTAGAAGGCCCTATACACTAATTACATTGAATACAAACGATGTTTCTCTGACAGAAGTTGAACCCAAGTTAACGTTGACATTTTGAACTAATTAGCCTCCAAGTTCACACAGACAATCAGTTTCGGTGACACTGACATCGATGATTGAACTGTGTTCGTTATATGGCAGCAACTATTTCATAAAAAAAATACTGGTCGTATATTGATTAGCCTACATAAATATAAATTCATTTACCAGTATGTCGTTCAAGAGAGTAAAATTGTCATATAGCGAACAATTCTCACTTTCCTTCTTGAAATTGGTGTTTGTTTACTAGTCCAGGGGGTCTTGATTACATCAATTACTACCCTGATTCTGGATCGCTAAGAATTGTTATCATTCAATAGTTTAAAACTCCATTGAACGTGATGGATTATGCATTAGGGTAGGGTACCCATAGGATACCCACATCTAAAATTTTTGGGATAAGTGCACCAAACATTTTCAGCAGACGCTACGCTAAAAAAAGCTCACCCATAACCATTGCCCGAAAGCCTTTATAATATAGCCATTAAAAAAAGGAAAAAACAACAAACGAAATTGGTCGGGATGTGTTATATGACAATATTACCGTTTTCAGATAGTAAATAATAACACCTCGATATATTACATAAGGCATAGCCGAGACAGTATCAGTGACTACTACTCGAGAGGACCGACTCTCCCTTGTTTCTTGTTCCGCCGCGTTTGTCTGGCACGATGATTCCGTTAAGCCGAGGGGGGGTAAGGGCGGAGGGAGACGGAGCTAGCTCAATGCTATTTATAGCTAGCTGCGTGACGACCATCCTGCCGATATCGACCATACAATGTGGCGGCTGGCTTGGCGTGGCCATGAAGAGAACGAAAGGAAGCAGCTAGCGTACGTTCGACACAGCTGTTTCCCTCTTCACACCGCCCCACTACACACCCAGCCTTGGCTAGCAGTCCCGCCAACACGGCGGTTCAATGGTGAGATGAAAAAATACGCCCTTTACTATTTCACGCGGATGAAAATGTCTTCGCGTAGCCGAACTAGGTATATGGTTAAAATAATGCCTGCACAACATTGAATTGTGGTACACGCAACAGATTTGGTGGCAGATCTTGGATTATCCTATTCACAATAATTCGTCGTAACAAAGTCAAACATCAAGTCGTCACAATGACCACGTAGTCGGCAAAGTCACCATCAAGACAGTGATGGTGAAAAAAAAAGGATCAAAATAAAATCTCATAGGGTTCTCAACTGAATTCAAGCTAAGAGCATTGGCATCGAACAGTTCGTAAGCACTACAGCAGTGAGTAGACGCTTGACGCGGGGCTGAAAACGGCGGCTAGGCTCGATTCAACCCAGCTCGTCGCGATGGATCGATACCGTCGTCATAGCAATACAATACCCGAGCCTTCCCTCCCTAAACCAAGGTTACATCGCAACAGCTGTTGAACGAGCCCATCGACTGCTCCCCCCCTTTGTACGTAGTAAGTAAAGGAGGCGCTCCGTTTCTACTACCTGGAAATCTTACTCGGAATAAACACTACAACCGGTAATGGGTTTGATCAAATATAATTCATTTTTAGCTGCCTAAATATTATCTAGAGCCTGGAAATTCGACAACTGATGCCTTCAACGTTATTACTTGGGATGTTTGCGAGGGGTAAGCAACTAGAAAATTTGATGTACACCTGATTTCAAGGGATTTTAGAGATTTCAAGGTATTTCAAGGTATTTCAAGAAGATTTCAAGGTATTTCAAGGGATTTCAAGAAGATTTCGAGGGATTTCAGGAAGATTTCATGACAAGTGTACACCAGATTTCAGGAGTTGCTAACCCCTCGGATGTTTGGTTATTAGAACTCGACAGCCTCTACATAGTACATCTATCTGCACTCAATTTTCTAGATATTGAACAGCTTCAACCTAAAGTTCAGTCGTTTTGCTACCTGGACATGAACCACTCAATAGGTATCACACGAATGGAACATTGACTTTTACTTTGGGTTCAAGCTTTACACAGTATTATCAATTATTCAACTGGAACTACTACACCCATGTTACGATTTATTTTATTTATTAAAAATAAAACATTACAAACGACAGATGTAGAAAAGCAGCGCACCTACATCTTTGTTAATATTGGGGTTCAACGACGCACTGTGATGATAACTAAGACCTATTGGCGTCGGATGAATGATTGATAAGATGGTGAGATGAAGGTACTTTGGTAATTGGAAGGATAGTGGGAAGGAAGCAGTCGTGGTCCAAATCTGGAAACCATCTTGGCATTAACCTAGGCAACGTAGGAAAACAATAAGAGCCTCTATAAGAAGATAGTCGGTGGCGGGATCGATCATATTCCTGAGTCCTCAACTCCAATAATTTTAAAATAATTTGTGTCAGTTGTGCAATTTCTAGGTTTAGTTTGGAATTAAAAAAAGTGATTGAATACAGGTAATCAGATTTTAAAAAACGCAGGAACGATTGTAGAAATTCCAGACAGTAACGCAGGAATGAATGAAAAAAAACACTTGGTTGCAGAAACTCTTTCGAGATATACGGTTAACAATTTACAGTTTAGGTTTCGTTATTATAAGAAGTGCAGCGCGAGGCCTGGGCCCAAGTTCAAAAGAGAGGTCCACTACAGGTATTGGCGCGTGCCGCTTGCCATCCTTATTGTCCAGTGGGGCGCCTGAAGAGCGAATACTCGAATAGAGATACTACCAAGAGTGAACTTGGCTTGGCATGTTTACTTAGAAAGAGGATTGTCCATTCGAGGAAACGATCATAACCTAACCCAAAAACCCTAACACAGCTTCTTTGTGCTCTAACCAATTCCCCGCAAATTCACCATTTTTTTTTTGTATCGCTATTCCAGAGCGAATACTGGAATAGTGATACTATTAAGAGTGAACGAGGGCTTGGCGTGTAGGAATGCCGTAGACAAGCTACTTTTTCGGGGAATTTGCTAGAGCTCAGAGAAGCTGTGTTAGGGTTTTGGGGTTAGGTTATGATCGTTTCCTCGAATAGGCCATCCTCTTTCTAAGTAAATATGCCAAGCCAAGTTCACTCATGGTAGTATCTTTATTCCAGTATGCGCTCTTCAGCGCCCCCTTGTCCAGTTAGATTAGTGATAGACAACCCGCGGCCTGCCATGCCATTTTTGTGGCCCGCCGACTAAATGATTTTTGTTTCACAGCATAACACGACAATTTTACAGGGGTTCCAGTTACTTTGTTCCCTATTCCGTCAACGGATTGACTGGCCGAGGTTGTAGTGTACGGATGCACCACAAATGAAGACAAAGTGACGTGTCCCTCACATGCGCGTCAACGGTCGGGTCGCCGGGGTATACCCCGCTCATCAGTGACGCGAACAGGATGGGAGTGGGCCAGACATCGTCCCGTGACGTAGACGACGCTAGAAAACGATGGTAGACGTGCAAGTGAACCCGTAATGCCGGATATAGAGCGAGGATGAGGTTACGAGACATGCTAAAACGAGACACGAATCGCGTCTGGTAATACAACACAGAGGGAGAGAGAGAGAGAGAGACCTATAGCTAATGGCAAGGTACAAACAGATTTGTCCAACAATAATAGTAATAATCACGTCTTCAGGTGGCGACGACGACTAATATACCATGAAATAACGAAGGCACGACCAACACTCCGCGTAAACCCAATCATAATGGCCACCACTACTTTGTCGATGTTGATGTTGATGTTCACGACTGTGGCACTAATATAGCCTGTACTACTCCCCTCCCCTTGCAAGTCGAGCGACTCACTCCAGACAGGAAAACAAATGACCCACACATTTCTAGCTTGGAACAGGTCGGAAAATGATGTACACATAAATCTTTTACACCAATTACGCAATGTTTTTCTACATTTCGGTCATACAATGGATATCAATTTCGTGCAGCTTACTTTTCAAAATTAATGAACCTCTTTCATTTGACACTTTTCCAGTGGACAGAGTAGGAATTAGATCAGTTACACAATACGCGCGTGGACACGTTGGTTACATCCCTCGACATTTACGGGTCTTTGCATAATTTTCCTCCAAATGCCGAGACGGGTGCTTCTCCTAGCCAAAAGCCTTTCAAGTAGTTACGCAACTGTCACTAAAACAAGGCCGGTAGAAAAATACGATAGCTACCGGTCCTTAGTGAAAATGAATAATTCATTCCAAATCCATCCTGCGATGATTCACAACAAATCAACAGACAAGGCCTTCCAGTCCCCACATCCATAGGCCTACCCAGACAGAACGTTACAGTCGAGGCCTTCACAGCAAAGACAAGACATGCTTAACTAGGTCAACGTCATTCTTGTAACATTAACTGACTGCTACAGACAACAATGGGCCAACGAGAAATAAATACTGACAGATGACTGCTTATAAAAAGTGCTATGATATTGATATGCAAGCACACATGTTCAGCCTAATCCAATCTCACCGGAGGAGCACCTGGGTGAAAAATGAAGAGTAAACGGGATTCTGTAGATGCTTCAGAATCAGTCGTCCCATAACTATCACAAGGTGAATCTGTAAGTTCACGAAATAAGATGGCTCAATCGAAAATATGAAAATGAACGCTACAAGGACAGTGGCACTTGAATGCATCTGTGTTAGCCTAGCATAGCCGACACGGGATATATGACTATAGTCAACGGTTCCCTGTTCTGAATTGAGAAATAGCAGAAGCATGAATATTAAGGTCCATATCCGGTAAAAGGCAGTGTGTAAGATTGTTTCTCACCTTGCTGAGTTTCTCACCCTCGTGGTGGGGCAGAAGGGTACGTAGTGACTGGAATCCAGCATTTATGCTTTGCATACGACGGCGTTCGTTTGAGTTAGCGATCTCGCGGCGGATACGTTTTTCTTGATCCATATTTTGATTACCTGGCGAAGCAGCACGGTCGCTCAACCTGTAAAAACAATCAGCTGGTTAGTTTACGAATGTGGACGAAGGGTGATTGATCATTGTTTTGATTGATTATTGTTTGCTCAAACAATAACAGCACCGTTAACACAACAACAATAACTGCACCAACACCTAGGTTATTCTGGGGTACGAATGAGCAGGTGATGATGAAACTGTGGAGTGATGATTAGTGAAAGGACGTATTACAAAAACCCATGCCTTATGCGGGACTCAAACCCACACCCAACGGTGAATTGTTTCTGAAGCGGTGCCTCAGCTGACTGAGCACCGAGATGATAATAATAATAATAATAAATACAAGACAGATGTCAGTGACTCAGTGTACGTATGTGTGTATTCATCTATTTATATATATTTATATATATATATATATATATATATATATATATATATATATATATATATATATATATATATATATATATATATATATATATATATATATATATATATATATTAAGTTGGCGATGTATTGGCGTCGGTGAATGATATATGAGATGATGGGATGATGATAGGTTAGCTTATTAGTTATTACCGTACCCAGGTGTTTTTGGATCGCGGGAAGGAGTCGGTCGTGGCCTACTCTTAAGGAACCATCCCAATATTGACCTGAACTACAGAGGGAAACCACGAAAAAACCCTGTCAAGATGGTCGACTATATATTTTGTTCTTCGGTAGCTAAATTACCAAGATAAATCTCATAGATGGAGAAAATAAATTTGACAATCATCAAGTTTCGATAGTTCAGGATCAGAATCGGTAAGAAAGTTACCTTATCCTTGATAGCATGTCAACATTACTCAATACAAGACAATTTTTTGAAGAAAAAGTCCAAGTGAGTCGTGCGAATGTTTTATCCATTCCATCTTTCACCGAATCGTTTAGTCATAAGAAACGCAAGGCGACAATATCTGCGATTCTGTCAAGTATTAATAGAATTACATTAGTACCGGTATGTCATAACAGAGATATATGCATGGTAGAATCTCCAACTGTCATTTAGTAAACCATAATCCTATCAAGACAATGAGGATACAAACTCTTGAACCACTCTAGATGGAAATCTATAGTGACGACCAGTTAAAATGTAATTTGGAAGTCAGCCAAACATACTGCTTAATATGCGGATGCCCAGGATACTCTCCTGACCAGACCAGCATTGAGATTCTCTCGAGTCAAGAACATTGACGATCGTGATCGAGTCATTTCTTAGGTTTTCGATCGATAACCTTACTTAGCGCTATGGCAACTTGACGCTCTCGATCGACAAATCTTCTCGACTCGACAAGACCCTGTCGTTAACTATTGTCGATGTCGAAAACTGTCACGTTCAGGCGGAAATGGCAGCGGTCTTTTTGTTTTGAAATATTCCAATTGAAAAATAGCCGCCATGCACCGTTTTTAACCGTGAAATAGTATGATTTGATACCGATTCCATGTTTGGAATAGGCCTACCGTATTCTACATCATCACTAATTACAAACGATCTTTTAAATCCATTTAAATGTATGTATTTGCCACGCAAGCCCATGTCACACAACATAGTATACTTCATTCTGGTGTATGCTCTTCAGGCGCCTCCAATCACAATTTGAATTCCTGCTTCTACGAGACGGTCATTTCACTGAAGAACAATGTCTCGTCTGAAATGGATATCAAGTTTTTTCTCGAGATTCAGACCTTTCACATTACAGAAAATGAGGGTGTCATCAGGCCGGGTGGAACGATCCAGTGGTAAACAGAAGTTCATCATCACCGAGTCAAGATGTAGGTTCGAGTCCCGTCTGTGCAAATGAAACGTGTAATGCGGCTATCAGCTGATAGTAGACTAGTGGCAGTGAACGAGTCAATGCCACGCTGAACAGCTGACGTTTGCCCGCCTTTCTATCGTACTCTGTAGGCCCTATACTATGCAGCGTATTCAAGCCGTATCTACACATCGCTCACTATCTCATTCACCAACAAGACTAGGCGTGGTCTCTCGCTGCGTTGCCTGACCAGATGTTGAATTCAATTCAGATGGGTTATGAAAATGGTTGAAGTGCAAAGTGGACGCGTCATGATTTCTATTTTGTAGCTGTGCGAACTTGATCACGGCTCATACAAAAACGTGGAAAATGCTCACCTAACATTACACAGGGCCCGTGGGGAAAGAGATCTAGACAGTTATACAAGTTACTACTAGAAAATCGTGTACAAATATTATATTGTATCCCTTTTTTAACGACACAGACCCGTCCCCTCACGACTTCTTGAATGATCAAAAAAATATGTTACAAGTGTTAATATTTGGTGATACAATAGCTATAGGTCCGGGACGTGCGAAAATATTTAAGGGGCGCCAAATTTGTAAGGGTAGACACTAGCACAAGGAAATTGAAAATGATATTATTATATAATGTTGTATTCATTGAAAAGAACTGTATATTGTCCACTCCATGTATATTCATTACTCCTTGATGCACCAGCGAGCCATCTCAAGGTCATGTTAGTTGCTCTCGATGTTAATTATTCACATTCACAATATTATGATATTGGAAGATCAAAATTATTTTTCATTGGTGTTTTTGTTCTCTGAATCTTTTGTGATGGTATATTCTATAACTCAATCAGTATATTCTGGTATATTATATCGTGAATAATAGACTATTGTATAAATCATATTTTTTTCTCTTTTCAGTCCAATCTTCTTTGGAGACTGGATTTTTTTCAACCATGTGTATTCATTAACTATGTAAAAAAAATTGATAACAATAATTCTAAAAAAATTTGAATGAATGAATATTAGGGTTTTAAGGCGCATCGACAGCGAGGTCATTTAGATTTGTATTGTGAGTTAGGTACAGAACACATTGATTAAAAGTTGAAACTAAGAACCTGATGGTATATTGTTTAAATTTAAATGGGGAGGAGGGGCGGCGCCAATAATTTTCGGGCCTAGGAGCGCAAAATGTCTTGACCATAGATGGGGCTATAAGGGCCTGATGGCATTTCACGCCTACGAGAAACTCATATTTTTCAGTGGTTCTCAATTACTACTACAGAAAATACGATCAAATACATGGGATTCCACCTGCACTTCTTTGGACAAGATTGGAGGTATATACGACTGCGCATACTGATAACTTTCGACAAACAGAACACCTGAGGCCTACGTGCAGGCAGGCGCCTATTTTGTAGCGACAACTATCAACACATTATTATGAAATTCAATTAGCTTCAGACATGAATGTATTCGAATACAACAAATGAACAGATGATCAATATTATGCATGTTATATAATGTCAAAAAAAATGCATGACTAATTCAACGAGTCATACCAAGAGGCACAGGCAATAGTATCCTGGCAACACCACTCAAACAAATTATTGATTAGTACAGAGCTCTTCCTACTAAGTCTAATTCCGTCTTTATCAGTCGTCAGCTGTTGTACCGGTACATGACTGTGGCTTGACGTCAGCTGATAAACAAGCCGCTCAACATGAAGCTAGAAACCATTCGATCAGGAACTCCTCGTCGTTCATTGTTTATTTGGGATAGTCAGAATAAGCTCACATATAAATATATATATATATATATATATATATATATATATATATATATATTTATTTATTTATATATATATATATATATATATTTATATATATATTTATTTATTTATATATATATATATATATATATATATATATATATATATATATATATATATATATATATATATATATATATATATATATATATATATATATATATATATATATATATATATATATATATAGATATATGTATATATATATATATATATATATATATATATATATATATATATATATATATATATATTTATATATATCAGAATAATTCATGTTTATATAATGTGAATGTGAAATTAATAAAGAAGAAACAAAGACAAGTCATATTCTTAACATGGAATTGAGTGCATTTCAATCTAACCAAACTTATATATTGAAAATTTGAATTCTATAAAGACTGTAGATCAAATTATATCCTTGATAGTTCTTCCATCTAATATTGTATACATTTGACAGCTTTCTGAGCTTTTACGGGAATAGAAAGAAACCTCCTGTTAGTCCATACATACTTGCGGTCACATGAAATAGTTTAATCCGAAATTGTAATTTCAAGTTGAATAAAAAAAATTCAACTGCTAATTTTTCGACAGACTCCGTGCGTAAACTATCAGTATAATTTCTTCAGGATGCATTTTAATGTAAGGTAACTTGATCGACTATTTATGTGACCGCAACCGTAGATAATTCAATCATTGAACTTGGCGTTGACTGTTTTCACGTGTTGATAATATACATTTTGATTGCGAAAGACACGAGGCTGTTGTGTAAGTTATGAAATCTTTTGGAAAATATGTAACAGTTCCAATTTATTGATATTCACGAAATAAAAATATTCAATCATATAGCAAGGTTAAGTGCATTCATTCGTTTATAAAATGAACAAAAATAAATGGGGCCCACAGAGACTTGCCCTATGCCCAGACTCGTAAAATGAATCCTTATTATTATTTACCAATTATTCTGCCTTGTTCAAGCATGTTAAAAGGCATGGGTTCTTTCCAATAACGAAAATATTGGGTCAGATATAAATATTGTATTAAGGTGTTCAACATCAAGAAACGCGCTATGAAGGCAGTACAATTTCCAAAAAAAATTACACAATGAGCCTAAAAAAAACGTGCGATTGTTGAAGCGAGTGCATGAGGCGGTTACCTACGCTTTATAGAAGCCGAGTAGGCTAGGCCATCAATGGCAAGGCCTACATAATATTACAACAGCTGAGCGTTTCCTACCCAACAAGCAAAGGGACTGACAATCCTAGCCCGCTACTATATTCATACCGGCTCACTTGCTTAAAGACATCCACACCATGACACCATCACGTCAACTAATTACATTTTATTGCAATTAATGTCCTCACTGTCATTTTGCCATCGAAAACTATTGGAGAGCAAGCATGGCGTGAAACAAAATGCATAGAAACCCGCCCACAACGCATCATGGTCGGGCATGTCGGCAGCGCCATAGCTCATAGGTTAGCTTACCTGCACAAACTGCCAATAACCTCCTCATCAGGGTGGTGCAAATCGTCCAAACAACGTTGCTCCTCACTCCGATTAAACACAGACATATTGGTTTGAATACACGATATCAACTAGTGAATTATTGTCTCTCACTAATACGGAAACTGACACTTCTTTCTAGGAATATTAACAATCAACCCGCACTTCAACTGTTCACGATGTTTGGCGGGAACGGAAAACAGCTGAAGTTTATGCCGCGCCAACTAGTCTTAATCCGCCAAGATCTCTGCAGTTGTGAACACGTTCTTCAAAACGGAGTAAAAATACAAACATGACACTAATTATACTAATTTCGTTTATGTAAAACCATGTGTAATTCTTGAAACTTCTCGGTAATAAATGTACAATCGTATAATACGCTTGGAACTATTTTGTTCAACGCGTACAACAATGCGTAAAACAGCGGAATCCGCCTAGAGCACAACCCGCCTTTGACACGATGGTAACCGACTAAGTACGAAGCCTCGCATTCACTGGGAGCCAGCTGTGCTCAGCTAGCCTCACGACAGGGTACCCTCGAAAGACGCCATGGCTATACTAAAATAGTTTTTGGTATGCTGACTGCTGACTACAGAAAGTTGAAACGAAAAAGACGCTTTTCG
>CAXFZR010000262.1:0-17172 GCA_964007535.1 Brachyptera risi
AATAGAAACTGAAGAAATAGGAGAAAAAGTGTAATGAAATGACCACGCTGTCGGTGTCAGCCAAAAAAGAGGGGGGTTTTAGTCGGTGAGAATCCGATACTCCCTGCAATTATTGCTCGATTTCCCCTTCTCAAATAATTATCATTTATTTTTAATAACATCGAAACTTGATACAAAATCATCGTGTCCCAATTAAGGCTGTGGATAAAAGATAGGATCGTTTGGACGGAGCACCACAAGGGCGATCTTACCACCCCATTTTAATTATTCAAAACAACTGAGCTTCAATACCAGGACTGCGCTGTCTGTGATCATAATTTTTCGCAGTTGATGAAATAAAATGAAAAAATGGAAAAAAAGATGAAAATATACCCTCCGGTTCAGCTGACATATCCATCCTCCTTGACAAAATCCGCCCGTGTTTTTATTCCCGCATTGGGAATGATTTGAAGCGCAATAGAAAGTAATGTGGCCATATTTCCGAACATTATAACACACATTTTTAGCATAATTCCTCGCAATGACGGGCCGATAGCCGCGTAATGTAGTCCGATAAAATGGAACCGATAGATTTCTGTTCATCTTTATTGGACGAACGACGCGGAGACTTCGAGCCGACTCCCTGGCGTTGGCTCATGTGTGTTCAGAATGTTTCTCGCCAAATTTATTCACGCGTACATTGAAAAATTTCATTCGACGAAAATGCATTTATGGTTTGGAAGAATTTAAGAAAGATTGTAAATACATCTGTGATTGCTCATAAATTCCTGTTTCATACAATATTATTTTGAATATATATATATATATATATATAAATATATATATATATATATATATATATATATATATATATATATATATATATATATATATATATATATATACATATATATATATATATATATATATATATATATATATATATATATATATATATATATATATATATATATATAATAACCAATCCAAAGATAAGTCGATATGTTCCAGCTCATCCATCAACGCGGCAATACATAACGCGTTTCCCTAATTTTTAGTGTGCTCTTTGTCATACATATCTAGTTTCCCCAGTGTTTTTTCATTCGGTTTTAACGACACACTGTACGGATAGCCACGATCTATTGGCGTCGGTGGATGATGAATGAGATGAGGGGATGATGAGATGAAAGTTTTTCTTCATTGGGTTTTTTGGATGGTGGGAAGGAGTCGGTCGTGGTCTGTTGTTAAGGAACCATCCCTGTATCAACCTGAACGACAGACGGAAACCACGATATGCACCCCTGTCAGGATGGTCGACCATGGCGGATATCAAACCCCGGTCTCCCGAATTACAGTTCTGTGTGTTACCACTCGGACACTCGTCTCGGTTATATGTGGGGAATATTCGAATGTTTGTATATCAGACTTGCTTTATAGAATACTGTTGTTAAACAAACCGTTAAATAAATACAAATACAATTACGAATGAAAGGGAGGAGGAGGGGGGATGGGAGAAAAAACAGAAAGAATCGATGAGAAAGATCAGTAAATAGATTGTAGATACATTTTCTCTGAACTTACCAGTGTCCTACTGGAAGGACAAAGCCACCCTGAAATCAAATTACAACAAATAGCAATGCCATTTGTTGAGCTATTCTACATGAAACTATAGAAATCGTATCATCTCAATTTCAGAAATTCATCCATGTTCTTAGTTGATCTTTGTTATTCTTTTCTTTTTTTTTTCAATAATATCGGAACTTGATACAAAATCATTGTTTCCCAATTAAGGCTATGGATGAAAGATAGGATCGTTTGGACGGGGCACCACAAGGGCGATCTTAGACCACCCCAAAACTATCTTACCAACTTTCTTAATTGACCAATGTTCTTAGTTCTTAGTTACAATGATTGTAAGTCACGATTTGAATGTTGATATGGAATACTTATAAACACGGAGAAGAAATTTGTTGCCATTTAAATAATTGCAAGCACTTTGCTAATTACAATATCTAGACAAGTGGTTTCCAACCACCTGTGAAGTGAGAGAATTAAAATTTTTCGAAATATGTAGTTATGTTTCTTATCGCCAACCTCATCCTGAAAGATCACTTACCCTGAACATTCAACAGCTAATAAAAAAAAAAATTAAATTTGTCTTTGTTATGTTTGTGATAAACGCCCTCCTCTTGCGTGGTCGTGGTATAAACCTAGGACCGGTTCTCACCTCCCAATAAGTTCTATCTCTCTCTCTCTCTCTCTCTCTCTCTCTCCTCTCTCTCTCTCTCTCTCTCTCTCTTTCTCTCTCTCTCTCTCTCTCTCTCTCTCGCTTTCTCTCTCTCTCGCTCTCTCTCTCTCTCTCTCTCTCTCTCTCTCTCTCTCTCTCTCTCTCTCTCTCTCTCTCTCTCTCTCTCTCATATATCAGTAGCGTTGCCATGGCGACCCGATGTAATTTATTAAGTGCGCGTCTGATAGCTAGACGTTGTGTGGTGATAGAGTTAAAACAATGGTATTAACTTCGACTTGGGCTCACTGGGATCGCTGGCTGTTTCATTATAGGCATTTCCCCACCGAGGATCATTACATCTCCTGCCGGCTAAAAGCCTGTTAGAGAGAGAGAGAGAGAGAGAGAGAGAGAGAGAGAGAGAGAGAGAGAGAGAGAGAGAGAGAGAGAGAGAGAGGGAGAGACTGAGAGAGAGCGAGAAGAGAGAAGAGAGAGATAGAGATAGATAGAGATAGAGAGAGAGAGAGAGAGAGAGAGATAGAGATAGATAGAGATAGAAAGAGAGAGAGAGAGAGAGAGAGAGAGAAAGAGACAGAGATAGAGAGAGAGAGAGAGAGAGAGAGAGAGAGAGAGAGGATATTAGCTCAACGGTGAGTAAGTAGCCCCTCCAGAGACAGGACTCTGAGAATTGAGTATAATGATGAGGATAAGGATAAGGATGATGATAAGGATAAAGATAAAGATAAGGATGAGGATAAGGATAAGCGTACATTAGTCTGAGCCAAAAGCTGTGACTCGGTGAGATTTCATGTCGGAAAATGTATTCAATCAAATTATCAGTATAATTATATTCAAACTTGCATGTAGTAGACTCTCCATTTTTTTTTTTTTTTATATAACATCGAAACTTGATAAAACACCATTGTTCCCCAATAAGGCTAAGAATGAGAGATGGGATCGTTTGGACGGGGCACCACAAGGGCGATCGTACCAGACCCATTTTGATTATTTGAAACCGATAAACTTCAACACCAGGACTGCGCTGTCTGTGACCATAAGACGTATGTGTGGATGGTCGAGAACCAAGAAGACTCAAGTAGTTATTACCCCACCTGTTGACGCAGAGGAAACAGTTGGTTTCACATTTCATATAATTATTACGATATGATTTGAGTTAATTGTTTTGAAAAACTCGAGTGGGATGGTAAGATCACCCTTGTGGTGCCCCTTCCAAACGAAATTGTTTTGACTCTATTACCACACAACGTCTAGCTATCAGACGCGCACTTAATAAATTACATCGGGATCCTATCTTTCATCCATAGCCTCAATTGGGGAACAATGATTTTGTATCAAGTTTCGATGTTATCAATATATATATAAATATACATATATATATATATATATATATATATATATATATATATATATATATATATATATATATATATATATATATATATATATATATATATATATATATATATATATATATATATATATATACATATCTATAGAAAGTGTGGAGATAAGGAGAATTGAAAAAAAAATACAGAATGTGTGGAGATCGGAGGTGAAAACAGAAGAAGAAAGAGTAAGAAGGAAGAAAAGACAAAGCCAAGAGCGAGTAGCGAATGAAGGCGGTGCGCATGTGCAGGAGATCGAGTGTCTTCTGACCGGAAGTAGTTGTTGTCAAGATGGCAGCTGTGTAGCGGGGAACCGAACCGGAAGAACCGGTTTCTATCCGGGACGGCAATCGAACCGGAACCGAATACAACTACGCAGCTAATCAATAAAAACAACCTAATTATATACTAATATTTTAATGATCCATATCGATTGGTGATTGATCTCATGATGGGAGCAGGATGAACACACGCGCCGGTACTGGTAGCTCAGTGGTGATGCGCTTGCGCCGTGTGATGGGGAGATGAGGGCAGATCAGGATTCGGTTCGAAGAAGGGTTTTCCGTGGTTTCCCTCTGTCGTTCAGGTCAATACTGGGATAGTTTCTTAACAACAGGCCACGACCGACTCCTTCCCACTATCCAATGAACACATAATGAAAAAATGTATCTCATTATTCCATCATCTCATCATCTCATTCATCATCCACCCTAATGCCAATATATTATTTGGATGAGCGAAGCGGAGACTCAATTTCACCATACCCGGAAAAAAAGTACTTTTTTTTTTTTTTCTTTTTGTTCGCGCTCTACAGATCAGACAAAAATTCAAAATTAGTTGAAACTTGGCACACACAAGTATCATTATCTAATTTGATACCTAATAGTTTTGAAGCGCGATCGGTTCAACTATTTCTGAGAAAACTCATTCCAAAGTTTTCAAAAATCCCATGAGAATAACCCAGAGAAAATAATTCATGGAACATATTCCATCTGAGAGGATTCAAATTCTCGGGGAATTTCAATCTAATAATGATACACATTATTCCGAACTTTCACTCAAATCGGATCAGCCGTTTCGATGTAAAAAAATATATAATGTAATTTTTATGAATCATTCAAAGCTATTAAGATACCTATTAAATCCAAGCTACAGGTGACACCACTTGATTGTAAACGATTAAAACAAAGCCTTCTTTATTATCATATAAATTAATAATGGAAAATAAGATGGCAGTGATGTAATGGTTTGGATCTCAAGGTGTATATATATATATATATATATATATATATATATATATATATATATATATATATATATATATATATATATATATATATATATATATATATAATAACCAATCCAAAGATAAGTCGATATGTTCCAGCTCTTCCATCAACGCGGCAACACATAACGCGTTTCCTAGTTCAGTTATCATTACAGTGCGTCGTAAAATCCAATCTGAAAGAATATATAGGATAATACTGACACATGCACTATCGTGTATAACTATGGACGATTGAGAGTCTCGACCCTCCAAGAAGCTCCACTGGGTCAATCATCAACATGTCAAACAAAAGACTACATAACAAGACTATTTTTTCACCACGAAACCCCTGCTCGTAACAGGGAACCCCCACTCGTAACAAGAAACCCCTGCTCGTCCCGCTGCAGTTTCTTTGTCTTCCCGGCCATCTGGCAGGAAAACTCTCACTGCGAAAAGAAAAGAGACGAAAGATTCATTCACAAGACGCGTCCAGGGAGGTGGGGGGTGTTGGAGGGGGGGGGGGGCAACTCCCCCCCCCTCAGGTCTTTAAAAAAGCTGAAGGGTTGTTGAACTCGGAACTGGTGTGGCAGGAATAGTGTTGTATGGATGGTCGAAATTATTAACACTTTTTCTGGAGTGTCCCGTCTTTTCACGCTGGATTACTCGCCATTCCCAGGAACCAGTTCCAGGGGGATAATAGAGATTCACATCGATCCTGTCTAGTTGGATGGGCGTAGCAAACACTTTCATCAAGCCGCGCCTCACGTAGCTCAGCCAGCTGAGGCACCGCTTTATATACTAAGATCACTTAACAAAAAATTGCACATGAAAGTCCGATATCAAATGGAATCAGATTGATGAATCATCTCCCTCTAGAACTAAAATCAGTGAAGGAAAATAAGGATTTTAAAATTAAATTGAAAATGTACTTTATTAGGAACTGTTTTTACTCTGTAAACGAATTTCTGAACGATCATCAATAAGTAAACAGAATATTCGACATGCATAAGTCATTATGTTGATTATTATTATTATTATTGTGAATATTAGCTATATTGTATCAATATTTTTCATTCTATATTTTATTTATATATTTGTATTGACCTTTCTTATATCATGTATATGATCAATTGAGGAATAAAAACATTTATTATTATTATTATTATTATTATTATTAAAGTCACCGTTTAGCATGGGTTTATGTGCACGTTCTTCGACCCCACTTTTGAATAAATTACCTACGTCGATCGAAGAGTGTGATGAGTCCAAATTCAGGCACAAGTTAAGAAAATTCTTATTGGCGATTGTTTTTATTCAGTTGAAGAATACTTCTATCACAATGAAGCTAACTGTGGAATTTCAAAGTGTGACTGTCAGAAAGATGTGTTGTGATTCTTTTGTTAGTATTATTGTTTTTCAAATGTGATTGTGTATATTGTATTTATTTTATGTGTCTGTTATTGATTTCATTGTTGTGCCGACCGACTGTCTTAAATCATGTATTTGATCAGAAAAAAATCTATTACATTCTATTCTATCATTATTTCATAGTTTCACAATCACCTGCCCATTCGTACCCCCGTATAACCTAGCTGTTGGTGGGGTCGTTAAGCAAACATTAATCAATCAATTAGAGACTTTCAGTTCAATTGATTGTATTGGTTTGAATGTCGTATTGTAATAATCTGAGAAAAGTTGAAGTTGAAAGTTGAAGTTGTAATATCTTTTGGCATCGGTGAATGTCGAATGAGATGATGGGATGATGAGATGAAAGTTGATTCCATTATATATTCCAGGATGATAGAAAGGAGTCGGTCGTGGCCTGTTGTCAAGGAAACATTCCATTGTTACTCTAATGAAAGAGGGAACCGTGGGATAACTCAGATCAAGGGGTCGATATGGATTCGAAGTTCGGTCTCACGAATGACGATTCAGTGTGCTAGCCACTCGACCACGCGACTAATGCATCATCCAGAAATCTTCATTGTTGCAAACTCTATGCTGTGACGTAACGGACAATGATTGGAGTCAAGTAGGGGGTGATTTCGAGTCCCCATCAAGGTTTGTGTTTTTGTGATCATCACTTATCTATCATTCACTAAGATTCGTTCTCCCAGATAACCTAGTTGTTGGTGGGGTCATTGGGCGAATGATAAACACCATTTTTTCAGTATATTTTTGATCAGCCAGAAGTTAAAGAGTTACTGGTCAGCTTCGATCTAAACACTTGAGTCCACTTCTTTCTTCTTGAATAGATTTTCAATGAATCCTTCTTTTCATATCGGAATAGGCTCCAGAGGGTTGACTACTCGACAAGAGCGAGGAGGTTGAAGAGGATGAAGAGAGGGGTGGTGGGGGGGAGGAGGGGGGGGAAGGGGGAGATCAAAAATACCGACAGACTCGGAAACAATAGACAAACGAGTAGAAAAACTATAACAGGAAATATTGTATTGTTTGAAACCGAATTAGATTCCGAGGGAATGTTTAAGATTTGTAATTCAATTCGTATTGAAATTCTTTCTACCTTCGAAAAGAGTTTTTCGACAATCCGAATGGCGTATTGTTGTTGTTTTTGCACACGGGGTTTGCTGTGGCCAACATCTTCATGTTGATTACGACAAAAGACAGAAAGATAAGATCTTGAAAATCACACACAACAATCAACAGAATGACCGAGAAGCAGCAACAATAAACACGGCCCAATTGATTTCAATAATGCATTCTTGATGGATATTGTTACGTATTCTCGAAGATATGGTTCATGATGAGATCTTATGATGAATCAAATATGCTGTCATGCCTGAGTTCATCGTATTAAATTAATTGATTCTTGAATATTCAATGAACGCTGTGGAAATATCATTTCAATTATTGAAAATACGCATAAATATCAGATACTATCTTGGCCATAAATTTTTCGACTATTTTGAACATATATATATATATATATATGAATATATATATATATATATATATATATATATATATATATATATATATATATATATATATATTATATATATATATATATATATATATATATATATATATATATATATATATTATATATATATATATATATATATATATATATATATATATATATATATATATATATATATATATATATATATATATATATATTATATATATATATATATATTCCACCTAAGCCATTCCATCACGTAAACCAATTAATTAATCAGTTGATTATTTCTCTGGAAATTCCGAGATGAACCAAAGAGGCATTATCGGGATCATTTCAACATTTCCATGCCCTTCCTAGCTTGATATCATTATCTATATTCCAACGTCTTGGCAAAAGCGAATACCACAACTGCGATCTAGACGCCTGTACCACGGCTACCCGCAGTACACGGCTGTAACATGGCCTGCCTATGCGGTCTGTGGCGACCGTCTTGCAACAGGGTGCCGACTTCGAGCCCGGTCTCCTGTCAACCCAGTGTACCGCGTCTAACCGCCATGCAATTAGTACAAGTAGAGACAAGTACAGACACGCTTGCGTTGGTCACAAGCTTCAGCTCGCATGCTTGAACATGCTTGATTATGCTTGAATATGCTTGAGTTGGTGCACCACTTTATGTACTCACATTAGGCTACTCCATGTAGATCGGGAGGTACATTAATAGAAGACACATGTAATTTCATAATTGAGTGGGGGGAGGGTCCACTTTCTGAAGGGTGTGGGAAGGGGGTTGGGAAGGGGGAGTGAAATAATATTCAATCAGTAACCGTTGAACATTTATAAATAATATATTACATGAGATAGGAACTGATTTAATTTCAGTTTTGGTTATAGATTTATAGAACGCACACCCAACGGTGACTGAGCTACGAAGGGTGACTTCGAGATAAATATATAAACATTCATATCCGCATGACATTGACATTATATATATAAAACCCTCAACACTTCTAAAATACCCCTATTTGTGCACTTATATAAGAATATACTGAACAAATCCCATTATAATGCACTTTTAAGAGTCAACATTTCCTCAGTTGGATTCCGTCGCCTCGTTCCCGTCGAGCCGTCGTGTCAACCCCCCGGGGGGGGGGGGGGGGTTGCGGGAACTGCTAGTGACACTTACGGTTAGCAAACACACGTCCATCACCCCCCCCCCCCCCCCAATGAAAGTATGTAGCAACAATGTGACTAATTGAAGTGTCGAGAGAGAGGTTTGGATTTACCCCGTTTCACCTGCAGTCATCACAGCTAGAGTATCGATGGAAAACAATCGGACGATATATTTTGGAAATACTATTGAAGATATTTAAGCTGGGTTTCCATGACGATATTGTCACGTGACTTTCGTCAAAACGTCGGGTGGTATCGTTGCTGTGAAGTAGATCATGTTATAATTTTAATTTTAATTTATTTAAATGTCCATTTTCACCATTTCATATTTTGACTATGATATTAGGACATGTTTCAGTAATCTCTTCTCCTTTGTTGTTCTAGTTTTTACATTGTTGTTCTAGATTTTACATTGTTGTTCTAGATTTTACATTGTTGTTCTAGATTTTACATTGTTGTTTTAGATTTTACGTTGTTGTTCTAGATTTTACATTGTTGTTTTAGATTTTACGTTGTTGTTATTTCAGGTATTCATAGGAGAAAAGCTGAATAGCTTATTGTTGGTAGTTTATCACTATTTATTACGTTCTGAAACATGGTTTTATTATTCTTAACTTTACTGTGTATTATTTTCAGTACCGTGACATTATATTCTTGAACAGTTATATTCATCACTCGTTTATGTAGCAATATGAGCATTTTTATCGTACTTTCATGATTGAATTTCATTTCCATGCTTTGAACCACTTCATATTTCAATCGGCCATCAACTTCAAGTCTTACGTAGCCAAAGGTCACTTTGACTCCGGGGCATCTTTCATTGGATGAGCGTACGCGAAGACTTCCAGCCTTTACTTATGAAGCTTTGTCTGTATGTTTTTTTTTCTTCACTTCGTTGGTTTTTCTGTTTGTTCTGTTTTTTCTTTCTCTTTTTTTTTTTTAATTGTTTGTTTGTTTGTAAGCACTGCACAGGTCGCGCGGTTTGACTGATCAACATGAGACTTGTGCAGTACACGTGGACTTGGCGGACTTGGTGATATATAATTTTGGGGTTATATCGGTTGGACCATTTCTGAAAAATACCATCTCAAAGTTCAAAAACACTCAATAAGATTTGACTGGGTGAGAAGCGTTGAAGATTTTTTTTTTTTTTAATAACATCGAAACTTGATACAAAATCATTGTTCCCCAATTCCGTTGAATAATAAAATATCTTCAAAAAATATCTAAAAGTGTATACATGAATGATATACATTGTTCTCATTCTGTAAGCAATTTGAACCAGCCGTTTTGAGAGAAAAAATATCAAATCAACTGTTTTTATTCATCAAATGTATAGAAATAATAGCATAATTAGGTTGCCAAGATTCACTGCTTTCTAGTTTCGATATTTTCCCAACAATGGAATATTTTTCATTTGCATCAAGGTGTGTAGAATGCCGAGTCGATAAAGTAGCAAGGGTAGAACTACTTTAACGACTTCTATACCTTATTCAGATATCTCGCTCATCTCACAACGCATATGTTGCGCTAGTATATTGTATAACAATAACTCGATTGTTAGGGCCCATTTAATTCTAGTTTCGATATAATATTTGTTGGACTCTTGAGTATTGAATATTCACCGATGTCTCAACATTCAACTCCTACCAACCAAACAGAATATAACAAGATCAGCAATTCTTCGTACCAGGAATTAAGAATTCAGAAACATGCTAACTGGATTAGAAGTAACTTAATCCGAAATCCTTTCAGATGAAGATATATTTTACTTCATTCGTTTCGCATTTTGATTTCTTTGACATTTTGTAAGATGTCTTTATGGCATTCTTCACTGCACAATGTTCTCATTCGTGGCGCTAGTGCGCCATAGCCCTGCACGGTCGACTTTTCAGCTGTTACAGTATTGTTATTGTGTTGTGTACAAATTTACATCTCGGTTTACATATCTCCGATCTTGGAAATTTCCACGGCATTCAATAGTGCTACGTTAGTGCCGTAAAATTTACCGTTAGTGCCGCTTTAGTTTCGCCGTCACGACGAATTCAATTTTCAGAACCAGCCACTCACATATCTCTGATCTTGAAAATTTCAACGGTAAACGTTGATGCTATGTTAGTGCTGTGAAAAAATCTTTAGTACCGCTTCGGTTTCACCCTTACGACGCGTTGTCAATGTGAGGGGCCAACTTCACGCCAGCCCCTCACATATCTCCGACCTTGAAAATTCCAACGGTATTTGTAAGTGGTGCGTTAGTGCCCGTTAGTGCCGTGGAAAAAATTGTTAATACCTCTTCGGTTTCGCTGCTACGACGCGATGTCAATGTGAGGGGCCAACTTCACGCCAGCCCCTCACATATCTCCGATCTTGAAAATTCCAACGGCATTCGTTGGTGTTGTGTTAGTGCTCGTTAGTGCCGTAAACATTTTTCGTTAGTGCCGCTCTGGTTTCGACGTTATAACGAGTTGTCCATGTTAGGGGCTGGTGTGAAGATTTGGCCCCTCACATGGGAAGATTTGGCCCCTCACATGGACAATGCGTTATTTGGCGAAACCAAAGTGGCCGTGACGAAATTCTTCTAGCGAATGCTGTTGGAATTTTCATGATCAGAGATATGTGAGGGGCTGGCGAAACCAAAGCGGCACTAACGATAATGTTCTAACGAATGCCGTTGGAATTTTCAAGATCGGAGATAGGCCTATGTGAGGGGCTGGCGTGAAGTTGGCCCCTCACATGGACAACGCGCTATAACGGCAAAACCAAAGCGGCACCAACGAAAATGTTTACGGCACTAACGTTTACCGTTGGAATTTCGGAGATATGTGAGGGGCTGGTTCTGAAAATTGAATTCGTCATGATGGCGAAACTAAAGCTGCACTAACAGAAAATTTTACGGCACTAAGGGGCACTAACCAATGGTGAAATAATATTTCCATATTCTGACATGTGACCGTACACGTGTGACAACTTCACGGACGTAGTCAACCATACATAAATCACTCGATAACATGGCTCATAAGCAGACAGTTACAAAACTAGGGCAGTCCGCTGCTAGCGCACTCTGTCCGGAGCTTTGCGTGAAGAAGCCAATTGACACGGAGTGTGAAAGAAGCCCGCCTTTTAACCCCCCCCCCCTCTCCCCCTTCCCCCCCTCACCCGCTTCTAACCCTTCCCACAGCTGACATCTACATACAGTCGCTGTCGCCGCTTACGACAATTATTCTACGAGTAGACTCTTATTCTCTAAGGCTGCTTAAGGACCCCACCAACAGCTGGGTTAAAAGGGGGAGTCGATTCTTATTTTCTAATGCTGCTTAACGACCCCACCAACAGCTGGGTTAAAAGGGGGAGTCGATTTTTTTTTGCAATGCTGCTTAAGGTCTAACCTCCATTACCTCATGGTCATGAAAAAATCACGAGTTTTTGTCAGTCGATTCGTTCTGATGTGCTCGATAATAATATCAAAACAGATGATAGGCTAACCGGGATACATTTTGAGATATATCAATTCAAATACTGGATGTTTCCCTATCATTCAGCACGCAACCTTCAAATTTCATGCGTTTTTATTATTCAACAAATCATTAAAATATACTAAAAGGAATGACATTCAATCAAAAAACTATTTTTATTGTAGATGAAGATATTACGAATAGAATCATGCAAAAATAAATATGGGTACCCGCTCTCATTTAAGAATCACACTCATTTTAAGAGGAGAAATAGTTCAATTCACACCAAAATGAAGTCAAAATAGCAACTTAATATTTCATTAAAGCGCTGTAGCTTCGGCCAAAAAAATATGACAGCGTTTCTGATGCAATTTCAATTCATGAATACACATGTTCAATAAAGCTTGACTCAAATTTCCCCAATGTAGGATTAATTTTAAAATTACTTTTTGACTCTGCTGACCAAACGGCTATTAGACTTTAAGGACCCCACCAACAGCTGGGTTAAAAGGGGGAGTCGATTTTTTTTTGCAATGCTGCTTAACGACCCCACCAACAGCTGGGTTAAAAGGGGGAGTCGATTTTTTTTTGCAATGCTGCTTAACGACCCCACCAACAGCTAGGTTGAAAGTGGGAGTCGATTTTCAAATGAGACTAGAAACATTGGTTGAAAAACACAATATTCGTGTGGATGATTAAGTTTCTGTGGTCAAATAGGACAAAATCAATCACAACCCTTCACTCGAGGTTACATTTAATAGCTTTTCAATAGTTAATAGCTGTTTAATAGTTAATAGCTGATTAATAGTTAATAGCTGTTCAATAGCTCTATTATACGAAAATTAATGATCATACAGTTTGATTTCTTCTCACACAAACATTGCTCGCTCATCCATATATTCTTCTAGTCTCACAATCAGGACATTGTTCGACTTTATTCTCCAGTCATCTGATTTTATATCATATGCAAACTAGAAATGATAAAATGCACCCGCTTCGACAATATGGGTGAAGTAATTGGGGACAAGCCGTGGAAATTAAGTTTCTTCCTGAAATTATTTCTGGGCAAACGCGTTATGTGTTTCCGCGTTGATGGATGAGCTGGAACATATCAACTTATCTTTGGATTGGTTATTATATCTATATATATATACACTTTGAGATCCAAACCATTACATCACTGCCATCTTATGTTCCATTATTAATTTATATGATAATAAAGAAGGCTTTGTTTTAATCGTTTACAATTGAGAGGTGACACCTGTTGCTTGGATTTAGTTGGTGTCTTAATAGCTTTGAGTGATTTAAAAGAATTACATTATATATTTTTTTACTTCAAAACGGCTGATCCGATTTGAGTGAAAGTTCGGAATAATATGTATCATTATCAGATTAAAATTCCCTGAGAATTTGAATTCTCTCGGATGAAATATGTCTCATGAATATTTTCCTTTGGGTTATTCTAATGGGATTTTTTAAAACTTTAAAATGAGTTTTCTCAGAAGTTGTTAAACCGATCGCGCCTCAAAACTATACAGTATCGAATTAGATAATGACTCTTACGTATGCCAAGTTTCAACTAATTTTGAATTCTCGTTTGACCTGTGTAGCGCGAAAAAAAAAAAGTCATTTTTTTTCGGGTATGGCGAAATTGAGTCTTCGCTTCGCTCACCCAAATATATATTAAGCATCTGAAAAAATGGCACAGATGCTAATTCATCAAGAGTCAATTGGAGTCTACAATCACGCTCATCCAAATCCACTCTAATACGTCATCACGTGAGAAAACTTCGTACAAACAACAAAACCAAAACCCACATTCTCGTTGACGAGTGACGTCAGAGCCCCCCCCCCCTCCCCCGGTGGATTGTCGTATAATATATCAGGGCGATTATCACCACTCGGTGCGCACATATCGCCGACCCCGCTCGCTCAGTCGCTCAGGCCTGAGCCGAGCAATAAAACCACCATCTTATATGCATGAGCCGACTACAATAACAAATAAGCAGTAAAGTTTTTCAATTTCCCCCCCTCCCCCCCTCACCCCCCCCCCCCCCATGCAACCCTTAAAAAGTTTCCGTCGGCTGCTTTTGTAATATCGACAGACATGAATGAGCGCGGGATAATATTGCCATCTTCGAGTCTCGCTTCGCCGGCCATGGAGCATGACGTATTATTACCACACGGTTATTATTGGGCGCCATTTGTGATGCGATAATCGCGACACTGGCGGACAGATCGACAAGCTGGCTGTCATGATTGTGCGTGACGTCATGAGATGGGTCATAGGTCGAGTGGTGAGATGTGATTGGTGGAAAGAAGGGGTGAGATATCAAAAACAATCAGAATGACTTGTAAAGGAAGTAAAGCAGTCGTGAATATAATGGAGTCATTTCGAATTTCGAATAGCCTTGATTGGGAAATAATTTGATTTTGTATAAAGTTTGGATGTAATTGAGGAAAAAAGGAATTCGAAAATGAATCATTTTCGATTGGCAGCTGATATTGAATGGCAATGAGACGAATGGAATATACGTGAGAGGTCGATGAGGAACCAGGAATATATATGAGAGTAACCGGAAAAATTAAATGGTTTGGTCTGATCAAAAATCAGAACGAAATAAACTAGGAAAACGTGGGATATGCGCGTTGTGAGATGAGCTTAGAAGTATGAAATCTAAGAATGAAATTAATAAATGAATGTAAATGAATGAATTAATAAATGAATTAATACATGAATTAATAAATAAATAAATGAAAGAATTTAATAATACAAATCTAGAATGTGTGATATTCTGTCAGCTCAATCCACATCTATGGATCTTGGATTTTTTTAAACGATCAAAAAACTTTTTTGCCACTTTTTGATATTCAAGGTGCTGCCATCTGTCGCATACACACTATGCAAAACCAATTTCGATCCCAATATTCAATAAGATGTATACTTTGATTGCGTTTTCTGTGTTATTTCTCATCTGAATATTGTGAAAGTCACTGAAAATATGTGTGATGGTGTTATTCATATTCAGTGGAAATTTTGAAGTTTTTTAGAAATTTTCATATTCAAGTATTTTTCATCCGGGTTATTCTTTCGGAGATATTCCAGATTTTCCAGTTTTTTTAGTGAAAAATCATACGATAAATCCCTTTGAAAAAAAATTCGAACCAATTCTGGTATGACACCAATATGTAGAAAAAATTTCCAGTCAATTTTTTTTTGGCGCGAAAAAAATTACGAAAAAAATGAAATAAAAATAAAATGAAGCTAATTTATTACGGTATAAGAAATGGAATCTTCTTAACGCTCATCTGAGAATGACTTGAATATATGAGGAGAACTTCAAAAATGTAAATTTGAAAAAACGATATCATGAAATGACTGATCTCTATGATATTATTCTTAATTCATATCCCAAAGGAAAACATCAGAACTAATATCGGAAAATCAAACACAAAGAAACATCAATAGATCGGGGTGAAATACAAAAATCTTATAGATTCGTTAAAAGAAACGAAAAAATTAAAAATTCAAGAGGAAAGAAAATCAGGGGGAAGACATTTGATTCCTCGAGCATATTGCTGCTCTTGAACTCTTGTTGACCTTCTTATATTATGTTATATTATGCTATTTTTTTATACTAGGAAAACGCGGGATGCGCGTTGTGAGATGAGCTTAGGAGTATGGCAATCTAGAATGAAAAATAACTTGTCAGCTCAATTTACATCTACAAACCTTGACTTACTTCAAACGTTCAAAAACCTCACCTGCAACTTGTTGCTATTTATAGTAACCTGCAACCTGTCGCATAAACACTTTGCAAAACCAATTGATCCAAATATTCAATAAAATGTACACGTTTATTGCGTTTTCTTCATTATTTCTCATTCGATTGTTGTAAAAACCTCTGAAAAGGTGTATAATAATATTTTTCATATTCTGTGAGAATTTGAGAGCTTTTTAAAAATTCTTGTTTTTCAAGTATTTTTCTTTTGGGTTATTCTTATGAGGATTTTCCAAACTTTCCGATTATTTTCCGGAAAAACCTTCCAACCGATTCCTCTGAATAACATTCCCAACCTATTCTGGTATGACACCAACGTTAAGAAAAAGTTTCAAGTTGATTGATTCATTTCTCTGACCTGTATGCCGCGTACATAATAACGAAAAAAAAAAAAAAAAAAAAAAAACATAAAAACGGAGCCCATTTTTTTCAGGGTGTGAAATGGAAAGCTTCGCTACGCTCATCTAACTATATCTTCTTTTCACCATGCATGATAATGTGACTTCACATATTTCACATATTTCACGTGATTTATATTGTATGTTTGTATATATATATATATATATATATATATATATATATATATATATATACATATATATATATATATATATATATATATATATATATATATATATATATATAATATATATATATATATATATATATATATATATATATATATTATATATATATATATATATATATATATATATATATATATATATATATATATATATATATATATATATATATATATATATATTATATATATATATATATATATATATATATATATATATATATATATATATATATATATATATATATATATATATATATATATATATAATATATATATATATATATATATATATATATATATATATATATATATATATATATATATATATAATATATATATATATATATATATATATATATATATATATATATATATAT
>CAXFZR010000263.1:2500-17500 GCA_964007535.1 Brachyptera risi
AGTCAATATCTCATTGTGTGATTCTACGAGCGACCGTCTCCCCCATACTGTAACCAAAACGATTAGTTGTTCCGAGCAGTCAATATCTCATCGTGCTAAACGAACGACCGTCTCCCCTATACTCTAACCGAAACGCTCGGATGTTCCGAACTGTCATCAAATCATCGTGATCTCCGAACGACCGTCTCCCCTATACTGTAACCGAAACGCTTGGATGTTCTGAACTGTCATTGAATCATCGTGCTAAACGAACGACCGTTTCCCCTATACTGTAACCGAAACACTTGGATGTTCTGAACTGTCATTGAATCATCGTGCTAAACGAACGACCGTCTCCCCTATACTCCAACCGAAACGTTCGGACGTTCCGAACTGTCATCAAATCATCGTGATCTACGAACGACCGTCTCCCCTATACTCTAACCGAAACGCTTGGATGTTCCGAACTGTCATCAAATCATCGTGATTCTACGAGCGACCGTTTCCCCTATACTGTAACCGAAACGCTCGGACGTTCCGAACTGTCATTGAATCATCGTGCTAAACGAACGACCGTTTCCCCTATACTGTAACCGAAACGCTTGGTTGTTCCGAACTGTCATCAAATCATCGTGATCTACGAACGACCGTCTCCCCTATAATCTAACCGAAACGCTTGGATGTTCCGAACTGTCATCAAATCATCGTGATCTCCGAACGACCGTCTCCCCTATACTGTAACCGAAACGCTTGAATGTTCCGAACTGTCATTGAATCATCGTGCTAAACGAACGACCGTTTCCCCTATACTGTAACCGAAACGCTTGGATGTTCCGAACTGTCATCAAATCATCGTGATCTCCGAACGACCGTCTCCCCTATACTCTAACCGAAACGCTTGGATGTTCCGAACTGTCATCAAATCATCGTGATTCTACGAGCGACCGTTTCCCCTATACTGTAACCGAAACGCTCTGGCGTTCCGAACTGTCATTGAATCATCGTGCTAAACGAACGACCGTCTCCCCTATACTCTAACCGAAACGTTCGGACGTTCCGAACTGTCATTAAATCATCGTGCTAAACGAACGACCGTCTCCCCTATACTCTAACCGAAACGCTCGGACGTTTCGAACTGTCATCAAATCATCGTGATCTCCGAACGACCGTCTCCCCTATACTGTAACCGAAACGCTCTGGCGTTCCGGACTGTCATCAAATCATCGTGATCTCCGAACGACCGTCTCCCCTATACTGTAACCGAAACGCTCGGTTGTTCCGAGTCCTCATTGGATGTCCGCCAATGACACTCACGATTGAGTGATTTAGTACCAAATGGAGAGAAATACAGGTGTACGATTTACTCGACTGATTAAGTAAATGAAGTAATGTGATTAATTAACAGCTGATAAAAGCCGCGTGTTTAAAACTGGAATTAATGTTTAGAATGTGGGTTAAACATTCATTTAAATTATTGATTTATTGTTGATTGAAATAACTTTATGTGTTTAATTAATTGAGAATGATTGTACGAATGAGGATATGAATGAGCGTATCACAATTGAACTCGGCCCATTTTGAGCCTAATCCAAGCATAGTGTGTGAGATTTGTTATGAACGTACCCTTCAACCTCAAATTTCGCCCAAATTCATCGAACTTGGATGATTGAACATGAAAAATCGCCGAAATTTTAATAAAGTAGTTTTGATCTATAAAATAATTAACAAGTCTCTAAAATATTTGTATAACAAAATTGCTTTCACGTTACAGTTTCATGATCACAATGTTCGCCAGAACTCCATTTGGTTTATCATCATCACAATTCCAAATCTTCATCTTCATTCTCAATAAGTGGTCCAAGAAGATGGAACGAGTTGCCAACATCATTAAAATCAGTAAAATCCCTAGGCCTATTCAAATTACCATACAAAAAACAACTTTTAGTGGACCAAAATTCAGATATAGTTTTAAAAAATCATGTTTAATTTAGTTCTAATTTGTCAGCTCTTTCTGTTCTTTTTTTTCCATTTGTAAATTTATAGTTTTGTTTATTACATCATTATTTGCATTTTAGTCATTATACTCATAAGGTTAGGTGGAAGAGCAGAAATTCATGTATCTGAACCTCGCCATTTCATTTTTGTTGAATAATCATCTCATTTTCAATTTTTATAATGTACATTGCTATTTCTGTGCTTCTACTTCTTGTGAAGTACTTCTGTACTTTCTGTGTTTCTATTTTGTACTTCTACTGTTAACTACTCAAAAATGAATAAAGACTAATTATCATTATAGTCATCTTAACCTTATCTCACCAAATTCAACCTAACCCAACATATAACCTGATCTAAGAATGGAGTCCGCATCTTAGACAGATTCCCTGCAGGTTTTACTCATGGGTTGTGAGATGTAAAGTAGGGCTTAAGAGCCCGCATCTTGGACAGATTTACAGGGTGCACTTCCGCCACATATATCTCAAGATCAACAATCAGTACGGACTTGCGGTGAAATGCAATGAATAGATAATACCCACACAATTAGACATGCTTGATTGAAAATTGAGGAATGATTTCATTATGGAGCAATAATTGAATCAAAAAGTGCCTAATTTGATGGTTTTCATTGTTTAATTCCCGGTTACCGAATAATAGTAGAAATTAACCACAAACGCACATCCTTAAGTTTAACTTTGCTCATTAATATTTGAAATTCTGATTCACCTGTAATTTCACAGTTTTCCCATTTTCTTTTGTCAAAATGTGTAATGTAACTAGATTTTGTCCTGATTATGAAATAAAAAACTCCTCCATCTAGCAGTGCTTTTTGGAACTCTTTCAATATTATCTCTTTCTATTTTTCAACTCACAACCAAACTTTCGAACGCACATCGAACTTGGGTCGAGCATTTCGAAGAGAAACATGCTCACTAAGATGCGGGCTCTCAACCTAACCTAACCTAACCTAACCTAACCAGACCAACTTGAACCTGGCACAATTCAAACCCCTAAACCTAACCTTATTTGGAACATTCAGAATGACACAAATCCAAGATTTGCAAAATGTTATTATCTTGTTGTAATTGTTACTTTAACCTAACCTAACCTAACCTAACCTAACCTAACCTAACCTAACCTAACCTAACCTAACCAAATTGAACCTGGCACAATTTAAACCATGACAAATTTTTAATACATTTTAACCCATGAACCAGGGATGTCGGCGGGTAGCAATTTTTGGAATCGGGTACCCGTCATCATTACCCGGGTATCACTCGGGTAATCAATTTTATTTCAAATCTTAACTATACTTATCCACTTTTCATTTAAATGTTTTTTATCGTCTTATTTACGATCTTTAGGTTACCATTATTAATGTTGCAGCTATAAACAGTCTGCTCATATCATATCACTGACCCTCTCAGCACAACATAATCTACCCAAACACATTGGTTGAGTCAACTTGAGTGAATGTGGCATGTCCCTCTTTTTTGTGAACAAAGGGCCATGTGTTTTAAGCGGTGTTTAAGCGGTATGCAGAAGTGTCAGAACTGTGGTTGCTACGAGTGCCAGA
The DNA here is from genome assembly GCA_964007535.1 of Brachyptera risi. Classification (NCBI taxonomy): domain Eukaryota; kingdom Metazoa; phylum Arthropoda; class Insecta; order Plecoptera; family Taeniopterygidae; genus Brachyptera; species Brachyptera risi. The sequence continues at coordinate 6,051 of CAXFZR010000263.1, forward strand.
TTTTTTTTTTCGGGGGGGGGGGGGAGGGGAGTAATGGAGTGTTTATTCGTCTCTCATCATAAGGTCAGTTGATGATAATTCTTTCGTTTTCCTCCCCACAGAGGCACGCTTTGTTTAAAAGTTATCTGTCAGTGAAAATGAAGAACAAAAGCTCGCGCTGTAAAAAGTGGCGGGTACCCGGGTACGGAATATTGGAGTCGGGTAGTGGTGTGCCCGTACCCGACCCGGGTAACCGGGTACCCGCTGACACCCCTATCATAAACTTGACCTAGCTTGGAACTTATCCAATCTCATACCAATCGAAGATTTGAATTGAACCTTGTGTGATGACAGTATGCAGTACTCACCGAGCGAGGACGGCAGCTTGAGATCCGATGACAGTCTGAGGTCCGATGACAGTCTAAGGTCTGAGGACAGTCTGAGATCCGATGACAACCTGAGGTCCGAGGACAGTCTGAGATCCACGGTGCCGTTAGAGGACAGCTGAGGACTGTAGCGTGGTACCTGGAGCACGGTGTGTTGGTGAGGGGGTTTCACGCTCAGGTCCACGGGCTCCAACTGGACGGGGGGGCCAGCCGCCTGAGGAAAACAAACAAACAATTGATTTGATAATTTTGATATGTATGTTACTAGTCAAACGCAGCATATGCGTTGTAAGATGAGCAAGAAATCTGAATAAGGTGTGATACGAGTCGTTAAAGTAGTTCTACCTTTGCAACTTTATCGACTCTGGTATTCTACACACCTTGACGCATATAAAATATATATTATTTGATGAGCGAATGCGAAGATCTCCATCCTACTCTTAAGGAGCTCTGTCTGTGATTTTTGATTTTTGTTCGGAGCACAGTGAATAAATACATCATATCAATATGTGATGCATCATGAACTAGGTTGAAGCTGGGCCAAAATTGAAATTGAATAATTTTTAGATGAGCTTAGCGAAGATTCCATCCCACTCTTATGGAGCTTTGTCTGTGTGTTTTTTGTGTTTTTTGTTTGTTTGTTTGTTTGTAAGCACTGCACAGGTCACATGGGTGGACTGTTCAACATGGAACTTTTTTTTTTGTACGGGCCAACTTTTACAAGTTAGAACTGTATAGTTTTTGGAATGAATCGGTTGAATAGATTTTGAGAAATATCATGCCAAAGTTTTTAAAAACCCCATAAGATTAGGCTGGGTAAGAAAATTTGAAAAAAATGAAACCTCTCCGAAAATAATACAATTTTCTCTGAGTGTTCAAACATGAATGATATACATAACCTGTGACTATCAATAACGTAACGGGATAAGCAACATGGCGTAAGTCCTATCCTTTTAACATTAGGCCGTTTTCACCATGATGGAATCAGCGCGCTTTCGTGTACATTTGTGAGATTCGCAATTTCAAATCAAATTGTACGTATTAGGCTTGTATTTCAATATATAGTACATAGTTGTACAATTGCATTGATTTTAATCTTTCTCGTAGATGATGAGTAATTGTCCAGTTATCAAATGGTAAATATAGCAGTAGGGCTCTTGACTAGAGGACTAAATGCTTTTACAGACGTATTTTAAATTTGGATTGGCTAATTCAAATGAAATTTATCCCAATATTGTTTAATGCAGTTGGAAAGAGCTGGATTCACAGATTGCATTACATCTATTACTCGTATAGATCAACATACAATAATACCAGCATATCATCATAACATTTGTGAGGCGGCATACCTTTGATATACGCATGGTGCGAAAGGAAAGCGCCATGTTGCTTATCCCGTTACGTTATTGATAGTCATAGACATAACCACCATTTTGTAAGCAATTCAAACCAGCCGTTTCGAAGAAAACAATTCAAATAACTGTTTTTATACATCAAATATATGGAAATGAGCCAAGATTCACTGCTTTCTAGATTCGATATTTGCCCAAGCATTAAATATTCTTCATATTCGTCAAGGTGTGTAGAATACCAGAGAAGAGAAAGTAGCAATTGAATGAAGGACAAAGTGTGTAGAATACCAGAGTCGATAAAGTGGCAAATGTGGGACTGTTATTATACCTTATTCAGATATCTCGCTCATCTTACAACGCATATTTCGCGTTTTCCTAGTATAAGATACTGTAGGATGAGAAACAGTTAGTAAGGCGTTCCCAGTCTCCATAGTTCAAAAAAATCCCGCCAGGGTTATCACAAATATAAATGAAAAGATCATGGAACTTGGAAAGTGCAAGACTCAAAATTACCAAATGCATTATCGGATGTGGCAATTTGTCGGTAATGCTTATGAGACTGTTTCTATAAAAACAAAGGAGGAAATATCAGTTGTATGTAACAGTAACACTCGATATATTTGTCATCGATTTTTACCTCACAGCGTACCGTTACATACAAACCAGGAAAACGTCATATATGCGTTGTTAGACGAGCGGATGATAATAGTATGTCGACTATTTTGCCAAACTTTTGCCCACATTCGCCAATTGGGTGACATTTAAGTTAGAAATGGGTAAAAACTGCTTCGAGTGGTACTAATTTTTAGCACATTCTATGGTTTTTCTTCTTAATGGCTGGGCCAATCAAGCTGAGAATTTCCAAAAATGTGTATCAGAATGTAACTCAACTTCACTCACAATTTCATTATTTTTGAAAATAAAAAAATATGCTCTTTTTTCCGCTGTGTTATTCTAATGGGAATTTCGGAAATTTCTAAAATTCATAAAAAAAAAAGTTATCACTCGATAATGTCACAAAATTATACAGATCTGAGTTAGATGAGGAACCATGAAGAAAAAAAATTGAAGTTGATAGCTGTAGCCGTTTGACCTGTGGAGAACTGAAAAAAACATAAAAAAACAAACAAACAAACAAACAAACAAAAACATAAAAACGAATACCAATTTTTTTCAGTATGTCAAATTGAATCCTCGATAAAGCTCGTCTAATAACAAGTAACATATTGTGAATGTTCATTATGGATCGACAGTATTTCATAAGATACTTCTCGGAATGGTTTCACTACAAAATATTCATCCAGACATCCACTACGATCGTTTATAATTAGGTTGATACTGAAAATCTCTGTGGGTTTATCGCCCTTGAAATATACTCCAGTTAATACAAAGTTAATAGAATCGACTCTTCATACATCATTATAACGACAGTAAATCATTATTAGATCAGTGAATGGTCAATTTTATACAAATTCATGTCACGAATTATGAAATTCGAATGTCGATAGTAATTTATCAGGTTTTGCTATTCTACAGATAGTTAGAAGTCACGTTTACATACGTAGAGAAATAGGATCAACATTCGAATAGCAAAAAAGTTTTCAGAATAGTTAAGGGAGGACAACACTGCAAATCCTAAATTGTATTTGGGTTTTTTTAACGACGCACTGTAATGATTACCAAGATCTATTGGCGTCGGATGAATTATTAATGAGATGATGTGATGTTGAGATGATTTTTTTTTTTCATGGGTAGTGGGAACGATAGTGGGCAGGAAGCGGTCGTGGCCTATATTGTGGGAACCATCTCGGCATTAGCCTAGACTACAGAGGGAAACCACGAAAAACCCCTGTAAAGATGGACGGTGGCGGGGATCGAACCGGGTCCGATATGTCCCTTCACCTCCCGGATCACACGAAGCAAGTGAGCTATAACTACTCGGCTACATGTGCTGGTAATCCTACATTCTACATTTTACACCCGATCGAGTTGATTTTTTTTATTGATTTTTTTTTAATATAACAAATATAAAGTCACATTTTTTCCACAACCATTTTTTTTCAATCAGAATCTATATTTTGTCAATGGTCACGGAGAAACGTTTTGGTGAAAAATGGCTCTAGAAAAGTAGTTTTTGAAAATCACATAGTCTTCTCGAAAGTGCATTCGACAAAGTTATGCATTGATGTCAATTTCAATTTTTTTTGTAGAAATGACAAATTTATCTATTTCACACTTTTTTTCAATTTTTCCAATTTTTTTTTTTCAACAATCATTTTAGGCATGATATTCTCAAGATACACTGTTGATAATGCATAACTTTGTTCATCATCTAGTTCATGAAGTATACACGGAAAATTGTGCAATTCCATCCAGTAGAATAGATTTCATTCACTTCTCCCTTCAAAATACGTTGGGAAAAAAGATGACAAGAAAACAGCCATCAAACATTCACTGTATTTTTTTTTTTTAATAACATCGAGACTTGATACAGAATCATTGTTCCCCAATTAAGGCTGTGGATGAAAGATAAGATCGTTTGGACGGGGCACCACAAGGGCGATCTTACCACCCTTACTACTTACTACTAGTACACACCTCACTACGATCTTACTGTATTCCGTTCTGAAGCTAAGTTGGTTCGACACTTTATGATTAAAAGTCAAATATAAAATATACCAGTAAATTATTTCACATTATTTCTTCAGTAGCCCAAGAAGGAGATATTAAATGATTTGATCATTTAAAAAAAAAGAGAAGTTAAATTCCAACAGATGGACATATTTTCAGTGTTGTCCCCCTGTGACATATCAAAGTATCTAGGCCTATATTTGATATAAATTCTAAATCATGTTTCTAATGTTGTATGCAATTCATTTCGTTTCTACATTTGTCTCATATTAACCCAAAAGGAACCCCTAATTTTGATCAGTCAAAGTGTCTGGTATGTACTTCCTGTCGACAAGAAACGAGACACGTAGTCGCTCGAAGATATAGTTAGGCCAATATAACAAGATCCAAGAGCTACGAATGAAGCGTGGAGATACTGTCACTGAGCGGGTGGAATTCGCCAGGGTGGTCAGACTATACACACCCTTGACTTCTAACATCGTCAGAGGGCGATTTCATCATGTGGTGAAATCCACGCAGAAAAAGATCCAGAAGCTTCGAGAGGTTCGACCAAATAAATAGGCCGAAATTCGTCGAGCCTCATCAGAAATTGCCTGACCATCGTCTACATCAGAAGTCGTCAAGAGCAGAATAGTCTGGTTGGTCGTCAAGAGCGCACGTGGCTCCGGGAGGGTGAACCGTTGTTAATTTCGTCTGGTAACCAAAACAGTTCGGCAAATAAACCAGCGACGACGACGACGACGACGGCGACGACGACGGCGACGACAATGAAGACAACGACAACGACGGCGGCAAAATAGAAGACGCAGGAAACCACGGTACCGCTAATTCATTTTCTATTAAAAGGCCTATTTTTTTTGTAATATTTTTTAAATGAAAGATTTTTGAGGTCACAATTAATTCCTATTTTTTAAATGCGTGTTTAGTTAACCGACGGGTTAACTATCCAAGCAAATAACAATTTGATTATTTTTTATGTTTTCGATTTTTTTATTGTAAGCTTGTTTTTTTTTTGTTCCAAGTAAATTTTGACTAATTTCATTTGAGTTACCACAAGTATTTTGAACCTTTTTAATTTCCTAAAAACCTAATTTTTTAGTTCCTACCGACCTTCCTAGTCCACACAATTGTCCGCTAGGAAGTCGTTTTTCAATTTTCAATTTAATTTTTTTTTTGAGTCTCATCTCTCCGGGAGTTAGTGGCGGGGGCAACACATGCGGCGCCAGGTAAGCACCTGGGGTGTGTGATACCCCCTTAATACAGGCAATCAAGATGCAAAGCATTTGATCAATCCATTCTCCAAATGTGTCAAGAACTCAGAGAGAATCAAATGGCAAATGATTATAATATACAAATGTCGTCTTCTCACGCCTTCTCCCTCACTCACCCTGACCTATCTCGTTATCCCTTCCAATCCATAACTCTTTGGAACTTTGGTCGACAAATATATATACATATATATATATATATATATATATATATATATATATATATATATATATATATATTTATATATATATATATATATAAATATATATATGTATATATATATATATATATATATATATATATATATATATATATATATATATATATATATATATAAATACATATATATGTATATCTATATATATATATATATATATATATATATATATATATATATATATATATATATATATATATATATATATATATATATATATATATATATATATATGAATGAATAGGCCTATATATCCTGTCGATTCAAGTCTGTGATGTCCAACTTATTTGAATATGAAAATTATTCAATTAATAAGTTTCAGTCACCCAATGGAAATAATGTTGTTGCAATTCCATAAACCATCGAACCCGCTCACTGCCTCTGTCTTCCACCTCTCCCTTCTCTCCCCTGTAACGAGTTAATGATACCGTATAATGATCACCCATTGCACAGTTTAAGTCGTGCACATCATTAGAGACTCACATCATCTCAGTGCACGACGGTAATTTGTTTGTGGGAATCACAGTCTCCATGGTTACCACCAACACGCCATGCTGCCGCATGCTCGATAGTCACTACTAGGGAGTTTAGATACTGGGGGAGAGAATGGCCAATTTGATGACTGATCTATTCTGACTACTGAATTATCTCTCGCGTGGACGCCATTTTTAGTCCAGAATTCAGATTGAACGTTTGAGAACGTGTGTTGGACTGCATCAGAGAGGCTGGATTCTGGGAAAGAGATGGCCAACTTGGTGACTGTTTTCTATTGGTTACTGAAATATCTCTCGTATGGACGCCATTTTTAGTCCAGAATTCAGATCAGATGTTTGAGAACGTGTATTAGACTGGATTACATCGGTCAGGAAACAACTTCAGTTGAAAGTTCTGGTGTCTCATTGACCAAATGGTGAGTTTACGATACTACTGGAAAAAAAATGAACAGAAAAGCGCAGTCAGTTGTTAAAGCTAATTGGTTTTGAATAATCGAAATGGGGTGATAAGATCGCCCTTGTGGTGCCCCGTTCAAACGATCCTATCTTTCATCCACAGCCTTAATAGGGGAACAATGATTCTGTATCGAGTTCCGATGTTATTAAAAAAAGAAAATGAAGTACAATAGTAAAGGATGTTTATTTTGTTTAGGTTAGTTAGTGTAGCATAGTCTGGCTAGGTTAGGCTGATTACGTTGATAATACTGAGTTATTCACGTTATTATAGGCTGTGCGCAACAACAACAACAATAACATGACTAACAACAACAACAACAACAACAACAACAACAACAACAACGACGACGACGACGACAACAACAACAGCAACAACAACAACAACAACAACGACGACAACAACAACAGCAACAACAACAACAACAACAACATCAACAACAACAACCACAACCACAACAACAACAACGTCCGCATGTGATGGCAAAAAGACCGATGTTCCCATGAATAGCAGCTGTCGTCCAAATACTTTCAAATTTCACATTGATACTGAGTTCAGCGACGCATTGTACTGATGACTACGATCTATTGGCGTCAGTGGATAATATATAAGATGATGGGATGATGAGATGAGAGGTTATTTCATCAGGTGTTTTTGAATAGTGAAGAGGTTTCGATCACTCTACAGTATTGACCTGAACGACAGAGGGAAACCACAAAAAAACCTCCGTCAGGATGATCGACCATATAAATCGTACCCCGTTCTCTTGAATGACAGTCCAGTGTTCTAACCACTCGACAACTCTTCTCACGACAATAAACCGGACACAATAATCATGATGACATACGTGAAACATAAAATACCACAAGGAAAATACAAGATTAAACTGTGTGGACCATTTTTTTTTCATGTCTTCTAATGAGAGTTCTGGTGAAGGTACCACAAACCTTCCAACTTCTCACAGCAAATCGTGATCTGTAATCATCCATCGACTGACTGTTCTCGGAGAGAAACCACAACTGTTTTTACCAACAGGTGGCGCCAAACAGGTAACCCAGTATACTAATTACCTGTCATCAAATCAGGGACAGAAGTCAATTGTGTATACTCTAAATCACAACTTGAGTATTCTCTCTATGAAATATACGATATTTGGGAGTTTTTTTTCCCGAGGGTGCTGAATGAACCATATGCCATATATTTATATATATATATATATATATATATATATATATATATATATATATATATATATATATATATATATATATATATAAGTATATATATATATATATATATATATATATATATATATATATATATATATATATATATATATATATATATATATATATATATATATATATATATATATATATATATATATATATATATATATATATATATATATATATATATATATATATATATATATATATATATATAGATATATATATATATATATATATATATATATATATATATATATATATATAGATATATATACATATATATATATATATATATATATATATATATATATATATATATATATATATATATATATATATATATATATATAATAACCAATCCGAAGATAAGTTGATATGTTTCAGCTCATCCATCAACGTGGCCACACATAACGCGTTTGCCTAGTATTTGTGAACAACGCCAATATTCCGTATTTACACTATAGCTGGATTCAGAACCGAGACGATTTCTCGAAAGTGGCAATAAAACATTTTGTCGAAGGAAGAAACTGTTTCCCCGAATTACGAGTCGCATGCAATAAAGTGATTATTACATTTCTATACGGATTACAAGATGTCATATTGAAACAAATCAGAAATCCCAGTTACACATCACACTTTCCAGAATTGAAGAACATGACAAACCATAAAGACCATCACAACTCGGTAGATAGATTTCGATGAATATTGATGACATTTTATCCCCAAAATTCCAGAAAAAAAACAGAAATAATCATCCTAATTTCAGTAATTTTTTGTTGAAGTTTGATCCTTCAGAGACCATGAATCATGACGTAGGCATAACCAATTCTGTATAGAAACATAAACAGAATCGAGTAATGTCTACGTCACGACTTGTGAAAAGAGCCAAGTCCTGGAGGACAAATAATTGACCATTTCCGAAATGAATGAGCCATCTAGCGGCGATCGTTTGAACTAGAACAGGATGTTATTACTCGAGCTTGAAAGTCCTATGCTGCCAATGCTATTCAGCACGTTTGATTTATATTATTGTGCGTTAAAGTGAACGTATTAAGTTATAATATGATAGCAGTTTCAAGATTCATATGCTCACTATATACTGAAAGATTTACACACTACCAGAGTGAGTAAGATGAGAGATGTTGAATGTTTTATAGGGCTGAATTTTTGAACAGTATTAAAACTCCCAGAATGCAATACCAGTGATCTCGGCTGCTAGGAGGCGGGACGCGCCTGCGCATTGAATAATGAAAGTGGTCTATTGAATTGTAATTTCTGAAATTGAGATGCAGATTTCTAGTTTTCTCTAAAATTGAAGGAACTAAATTTTGTCATTACCAGTTAGAATCTAGTTTCAGGGTTTCAGTGTTTTTTTCTGTACCCCAGAACCTACTAATCATGACGTAGGGATTATAAATTCGAATAAAATATAATAAAATGATGATGAATTTAATATAATATTTCGAAATTTAATCAAGTGATGTTTATTTGATATAAACCATCCCAGTATCAACCTGAACGACAGAGGGAAACCACGAAAACCCCTGACAGGATGGTCGACCATGGCGGGAATCGAACGTCACTGAACTGTAGATGCGTGGGTAGCCCCAAACTAATCTAATCCGAATTAATTTGAACTGAACTAATCACAATCCAAAACCTTCTTACTATTCCGACGAACAGTCAGTTCGGCATGCAAAGGTCCGGGGTTCAAATCCTACCAGGTGCAACTTTTTTGTTCTTTAAAAAATAATATTTCAACGCTTTGTCAACGGGTTACGGGAAGGAGAGTTTATGCTGTTATAGCAAACCGCTGTTGTGACCTCAGTAGCTTGGTCAGCTGAGGCACCGCTTCAGAAACGGAAGTCACTGTTGGGCGTGAGTTTGAGTATGGCATAAGGCATTGGTTGTTGTAAAGGTACTTTCACTTATATCACCACTTCATAGTTTCATAAGCTCATTCGTGCCCCCGTGTAACCTAGCTGTTGGTGGGGTCGTTGAGCAATCAATAATCGACAATAATCAGCATCCACCATTGATATTTTTCTCCTTTCCGTACACGTTCCCAACTGTTCGAAACCTGATGCTTCATCATGATTGGCTAAGTTAACAAGATGGCGCCTGAGCAACGCTTTCAAAACCCGCTCGCCTCACTGTATAAACTTCTATCAAGTGACGTCACCCATTGTTAAAAGTGACAAACAACAATGTTCACCAGTTGGAATTGACCAATCGGAATATTTGGTACCGTAGTCCACTAGTTCCCTGTATTTACTCTGATAATTTTTATTTTCAATAACATCGAAACTTGATACAAAAAAAAATCATTGTTCCCCAATTGAGGCTATGGGTGAGAATAGTTATGGGTGATTACTATTGTTTGTCATTTGCTTCTTGACAGAGTAAAGTTGCAGATACGCTGTTAGTGTTAGAAAGTGGAACTGGAGAAAAGTCATGAAATAAACCTCGTGCATATTTTCAACAATGTTATTGATTGGAACATTACATTGTTGACTGAACTTTTGTAATCATTCGTCGGCCATTTTGAGATTCAGTAGCGCATTCTATTGTTACTTCTCGTGATACTAATGCGCGCCCTTTCTATATTGAAGACATACAAGAAGGCTGTGGTTCTTACCTCTCTGGATGTCGGATGCATGGAAGGCGGTGCATTGCACGTCCACCGCCTTGCACACTCGGACTCTGACAGGCTATCATCCTGAAACAATCAAACAACATCAGTTAGAGAAGGCCGTGATTTACCACGTGCACAATGAAAATAGGAACCGGTTTAAGATAGTTTTAGTCGAGTTTATAGTTAGACTAGCCCGCCGAACTCATATTCATATGAACGCCGTTAATTCCCCAGCTCACACTTTTGATATATTCCACATTTTATATATTTTTTCGGTATTCCAAAAATATTTATCTAGGTTTCGCAAACTAGAAATTTTTTCATTTTCTATTTGAAGAATTTGAAAAATTTACACATTTTTTGTTTCAAAATTCTGTGGTGCAAAACCTCTGTTTTTTAATCATCACATAATGCAGAAACAATCTTATTGATATCTAAAAAATTACGTCCGTGAGAGTTTGCCGCGTGAAAAACGAGCGCCTAGGCCTCTTGAGAGCGAATACTGGAAGTGTGATACTACTAAGAGTGAAGGAAGGCTTGGCATGTAGGAGAGCTGTAGACAAGCCAAGTTTTCGGGGAATTGGTTAGAGTACACAAATGAGCTGAGTAAGGGTTTTTGGGTCAGGTTATGATCGTTTTAGCGAATAGCTAAGCCACCTCTTTCTCTTTCTTTCTCTCTTTCCAAGCCAAGTTCACTCTTTTGGTAACATCTTTATCCTCTTCAGGCGCCCACTCTAAGATAGCCCTTTCCAGTAATTGTTCTCATATCTTTCACATGATCTTCGTCCACTCTCTCTCTCT
>CAXFZR010000264.1:5000-33375 GCA_964007535.1 Brachyptera risi
TCCGGTCGGGGAACCCCGTGAACTCGTTGTGGGAGATGTCGAGGACTCGCAGTGAAGTCAAGTTGCCCATCACACCTGTGCAAGGAGGAGTTTCTTGGTTCATACGGGACTAAATCGAGGTGATTAATGAATACTAGGAGAACGCGGGATGCGCGTTGTGAGATGAGCTTAGAAGTATGGCAATCTAGAATGAAAAATAACTTGTCAGCTCAATTTATATCTACAAACCTTGACTTACTTCAAACGTTCAAAAACCTCACCTGCAACTTTTTGATATTCATAGTAACCTGCAACCTGTCGCATAAGCACTTTGCAAAACCAATTGATCCAAATATTCAATAAAATGTACACGTTTATTGCGTTTTCTTCATTATTTCTCATTCGATTGTTGTGGAAAATCTCTGAAAAGGTGGATGATAGTATTTTTCCTTTTCTGTGAGAATTTGAGAGCTTTTGAAAATTTCTTGTTTTTCAAGTATTTTTCCTCCGGGTTATTCTTATGAGGATTTTCCAAACTTTCCGATTATTTTCCGGAAAACCTTCCGACCGATTCCTCTGAATAACAATCCCAACCCATTCTGGTATGACACCAACGTTCAGAAAAAGTTTCAAGTTGATTGATTCATTTCTCTGACCTGTATGCCGCGTACATAATTACAAAAAAAAAAAAACATAAAAACGGAGCCCATTTTTTTCAGGGTGTGAAATGGAAAGCTTCGCTACGCTCATCTAATCACATTCCGGCATCCGTCCATCAGATAGCGACACTAGGCGAGGTCTCTGTACTCAGTATGTACCTGAGATATCACCATCAGTCGCTTGGCATTTGACTGGCGATGTGAGGGAGGATCAGACGTGTGAAGTGCTAGTGCAAGGCAGTGGTGGAGTGACGACTCGAAATGGGCGTGGCTTCACCAGTCGGCCAGTTGGATCATATCATTTGTGATCACTCGAAGATACCCCGATTGGATATTCGATTTTCACTTCAGTTCCAACAGCCCTGTTGATTGGACGGTAGGATTTGTGACGTCAAGGGGGCGGAGACTGTGGGTCGTGAATCGAGGTGTTCATGTTCGAAACATGAGGGGTCAGGCCATATATTATGACGAACTACTTGTTAGAGATTGAATCATCGGGAAGTCTGTGTTCAGGCTATAATGTATCGGTGACATCGCATCTCAAATATCCTCACAAATCTTGACAAACAAGAGCTGTGAGAGATTCTCCTGAACGATATTCAAACTTTTCATCACTTTTGTAAATAACCATTTTACTATGTATTGACTATATTACGCTGTACCATCTTGGTATCCCGCTATGCGGACAGCCGTCAATTAAATTGTCATTCTCTCTCACTCATATATTTTGACATTTGGATATAATCTTCACATTGAATCATGTATTCATGTATGATGACTGACAATAGGATTCACATATTCTGGCTTATTTCTACTTTGACGATAATACTCTTGTGCATCCTCCATCGGACAGGAATGAAACGAGTTAATTGGATGAGCGAAGCGAAGACTCAATTTCACCGGTATCCGGAAAAATTATCCTTTTTTTTCGCCTCATATGTCAAACAAAAATGTAAATTCCTTTTGAAACTTGGCACACACAAGTGTCCCCATCTAATTCAACATGTATAGTTTTGGAGGCGCGATCGGTTGCAACACTTTTGAGGAAAACCATTTCAAAATTTCCAAAAATCTCATAAGAATAACCTGGAGAAGAGAATTCCTAAAACATATTTCCTTCGAAAGAATCAAAGTTTTCAAGGAATTTCAATGTGATAATGATACAAATCACTCTCAACTTTCACTCAAATACGATGAGGCACTTCGATTTGAAAAAATATATAATGTCATGTCTTAAAATTACTCGAATCTATTGAGATGGGCCTACCAATCAAATCTAAGCAACAAGTGTCACCAATTGATGAAAAACGATAGAAACATACCTTTATCATCGGAGAAACTAATTGGAATGAGTGATGAATCAAATGGGAGGGCAGTGACGTGATTGCTTGGATATATCGAACCAACCGAAGATATGTTCCAGGTGATCCGCCAGCGCGGCAACACGTGACTTGTTTTCCTCGTATGAGTACACACCTCGCCTGATCTCGTTGAGTTGGTTGTGGCTGACATTGAGGACTCGCAGGTTCTTGGTTCCCACAGTGAGGTCGTAGGTCAGCACAGGCATGGAGTTGTGGCTGAGGTCGACCTCCTGGAGCTTGTAGGGGATCCAGGGGTTGCTAGGGAACGTCTTGCGCGTCACGAACGAGATCCTGTTGTGGCTCAGATTCACCTGGAGGCAAGAATATCAGATACGAGGTTCACTTGTTTATTCATTTCATTTATATCGGGTCTAACGACGCACTATACTGATGACAGAGATCTATTGGCGTCGGTGAATGATATATGTTGGGATGATTATATGAAAGGTTATTTCATTATGTGTTTTTGGATAGTGGGGAGGAGTCCGTCGTGGCCTGTTGTCAAGGAACCATCCCAGTATCAACCTGAAGGACAGAGGGAAACCACAAAAAACCCTGTCAAGATGATCGGTCATGGTGGGAATCGAACCTCGATCTCCTGAATGACGGTTCAGTGCTTTGACCACTCGGTCACTTGTCTCAGTGAGGTTCACTGTTCAAGGGGGCATTGAGAGTGATTTGTTCTCGTCAGGTTCATAGTGTTATTATGAGTGAGTTGAATGCTGCAAGAGTCAATTCTGATCAGACTTATGTTCTCATCCGGAACTTCTTCAGCGCGATTCACTTTTGTGCTTTCATTCATCTCAAGATATCATTTTTTCGATTTTTGTTACCCGAATCTCTGGAACTATTGAAGATAGAGTTGGAATTGAAGCTGGAATTGACCAATCAGAATGTTTGGTAGTCCACCAGTTGGCTGTGTTGCTATGGTAACTATTGTTTGTCATCTGCTACGTGACAGAAGCCTATCGTGGACAGTGATGAATGGGACGTGTGTGATGAGGGGCAGGTTTGTGGACAGTGATCAAGGGGATGGAGAAGGACGTGTGTGATGAGGGGCAGGTTTGTGGACAGTGATCAAGGGGATGGAGAAGGACGTGTGTGATGAGGGGCAGGTTTGTGGACAGTGATCAAGGGGATGGAGAAGGACGTGTGTGATGAGGGGCAGGTTTGTGGACAGTGATCAAGGGGATGGAGAAGGACGTGTGTGATGAGGGGCAGGTTTGTGGACAGTGATCAAGGGGATGGAGAAGGACGTGTGTGATGAGGGGCAGGTTTGTGGACAGTGATCAAGGGGATGGAGAAGGACGTGTGTGATGAGGAGCAGGTTTGTGGACAGTGATGAAGGGGATGGAGAAGGACGTGTGTGATGAGGGGCAGGTTTGTGGACAGTGATCAAGGGGATGGAGAAGGACGTGTGTGATGAGGGGCAGGTTTGTGGACAGTGATCAAGGGGATGGAGAAGGACGTGTGTGATGAGGGGCAGGTTTGTGGACAGTGATCAAGGGGATGGAGAAGGACGTGTGTGATGAGGGGCAGGTTTGGGGACAGTGATCAAGGGGATGGAGAAGGACGTGTGTGATGAGGGGCAGGTTTGGGGACAGTGATGAAGGGGGTGGAGAAGGACGTGTGTGATGAGGGGCAGGTTTGTGGACAGTGATCAAGGGGATGGAGAAGGACGTGTGTGATGAGGGGCAGGTTTGTGGACAGTGATCAAGGGGATGGAGAAGGACGTGTGTGATGAGGGGCAGGTTTGTGGACAGTGATCAAGGGGATGGAGAAGGACGTGTGTGATGAGGGGCAGGTTTGTGGACAGTGATCAAGGGGATGGAGAAGGACGTGTGTGATGAGGGGCAGGTTTGTGGACAGTGATCAAGGGGATGGAGAAGGACGTGTGTGATGAGGGGCAGGTTTGTGGACAGTGATCAAGGGGATGGAGAAGGAGGTGTGTGATGAGGGGCAGGTTTGGGGACAGTGATCAAGGGGATGGAGAAGGGCGTGTGTGATGAGGGGCAGGTTTGTGGACAGTGATCAAGGGGATGGAGAAGGACGTGTGTGATGAGGGGCAGGTTTGGGGACAGTGATCAAGGGGATGGAGAAGGACGTGTGTGTTGAGGAGCAGGTTTGTGGACAGTGATCAAGGGGATGGAGAAGGACGTGTGTGATGAGGGGCAGGTTTGTGGACAGTGATCAAGGGGATGGAGAAGGACGTGTGTGATGAGGGGCAGGTTTGTGGACAGTGTACAAGGAGATGGAGAAGGACGTGTGTGATGAGGGGCAGGTTTGTGGACAGTGATCAAGGGGATGGAGAAGGACGTGTGTGATGAGGGGCAGGTTTGTGGACAGTGATCAAGGGGATGGAGGAGGACGTGTGTGATGAGGGGCAGGTTTGTGGACAGTGATGAAGGGGATGGAGAAGGACGTGTGTGATGAGGGGCAGGTTTGTGGACAGTGATCAAGGGGATGGAGAAGGACGTGTGTGATGAGGGGCAGGTTTGTGGACAGTGATCAAGGGGATGGAGAAGGACGTGTGTGATGATGAGCAGGTTTGTGGACAGTGATCAAGGGGATGGAGAAGGACGTGTGTGATGAGGGGCGGGTTTGTGGACAGTGATCAAGGGGATGGAGAAGGACGTGTGTGATGAGGGGCAGGTTTGGGGACAGTGATCAAGGGGATGGAGAAGGACGTGTGTGATGAGGGGCAGGTTTGGGGACAGTGATCAAGGGGATGGAGAAGGACGTGTGTGATGAGGGGCAGGTTTGTGGACAGTGATCAAGGGGATGGAGAAGGACGTGTGTGATGAGGGGCAGGTTTGTGGACAGTGATCAAGGGGATGGAGAAGGACGTGTGTGATGAGGGGCAGGTTTGTGGACAGTGATGAAGGGGATGGAGAAGGACGTGTGTGATGAGGAGCAGGTTTGTGGACAGTGATCAAGGGGATGGAGAAGGACGTGTGTGATGAGGGGCAGGTTTGTGGACAGTGATCAAGGGGATGGAGAAGGACGTGTGTGATGAGGGGCAGGTTTGTGGACAGTGATCAAGGGGATGGAGAAGGACGTGTGTGATGAGGGGCAGGTTTGTGGACAGTGATCAAGGGGATGGAGGAGGACGTGTGTGATGAGGGGCAGGTTTGTGGACAGTGATGAAGGGGATGGAGAAGGACGTGTGTGATGAGGGGCAGGTTTGTGGACAGTGATCAAGGGGATGGAGAAGGACGTGTGTGATGAGGGGCAGGTTTGTGGACAGTGATCAAGGGGATGGAGAAGGACGTGTGTGATGAGGGGCAGGTTTGTGGACAGTGATCAAGGGGATGGAGAAGGACGTGTGTGATGAGGGGCAGGTTTGTGGACAGTGATCAAGGGGATGGAGAAGGACGTGTGTGATGAGGGGCAGGTATGGGGACAGTGATGAAGGGGATGGAGAAGGACGTGTGTGATGAGGAGCAGGTTTGTGGACAGTGATCAAGGGGATGGAGAAGGACGTGTGTGATGAGGGGCAGGTTTGTGGACAGTGATCAAGGGGATGGAGAAGGACGTGTGTGATGAGGGGCAGGTTTGTGGACAGTGATCAAGGGGATGGAGAAGGACGTGTGTGATGAGGGGCAGGTTTGTGGACAGTGATGAAGGGGATCGAGAAGGACGTGTGTGATGAGGAGCAGGTTTGTGGACAGTGATCAAGGGGATGGAGAAGGACGTGTGTGATGAGGGGCAGGTTTGTGGACAGTGATCAGGGGGATGGAGAAGGACGTGTGTGATGAGGGGCAGGTTTGTGGACAGTGATCAAGGGGATGGAGAAGGACGTGTGTGATGAGGGGCAGGTTTGGGGACAGTGATCAAGGGGATGGAGAAGGACGTGTGTGATGAGGGGCAGGTTTGTGGACAGTGATCAAGGGGATGGAGAAGGACGTGTGTGATGAGGGGCAGGTTTGTGGACAGTGATGGAGCGGATGGAGAAGGACGTGTGTGATGAGGGGCAGGTTTGTGGACAGTGATCAAGGGGATGGAGAAGGACGTGTGTGATGAGGGGCAGGTTTGTGGACAGTGATGAAGGGGATGGAGAAGGACGTGTGTGATGAGGGGCAGGTTTGTGGTTAGTGATCAAGGGGATGGAGAAGGACGTGTGTGATGAGGGGCAGGTTTGTGGACAGTGATGAAGGGGATGGAGAAGGACGTGTGTGATGAGGGGCAGGTTTGTGGACAGTGATCAAGGGGATGGAGAAGGACGTGTGTGATGAGGGGCAGGTTTGGGGACAGTGATGAAGGGGATGGAGAAGGACGTGTGTGATGAGGGGCAGGTTTGTGGACAGTGATCAAGGGGATGGAGAAGGACGTGTGTGATGAGGGGCAGGTTTGTGGACAGTGATCAAGGGGATGGAGAAGGACGTGTGTGATGAGGGGCAGGTTTGTGGACAGTGATGAAGGGGATGGAGAAGGACGTGTGTGATGAGGGGCAGGTTTGTGGACAGTGATCAAGGGGATGGAGAAGGACGTGTGTGATGAGGGGCAGGTTTGTGGACAGTGATCAAGGGGATGGAGAAGGACGTGTGTGATGAGGGGCGGGTTTGTGGACAGTGATGAAGGGGATGGAGAAGGACGTGTGTGATGAGGGGCAGGTTTGTGGACAGTGATCAAGGGGATGGAGAAGGACGTGTGTGATGAGTGGCAGGTTTGTGGACAGTGATCAAGGGGATGGAGAAGGACGTGTGTGATGAGGGGCAGGTTTGTGGACAGTGATGAAGGGGATGGAGAAGGACGTGTGTGATGAGGGGCAGGTTTGTGGACAGTGATCAAGGGGATGGAGAAGGACGTGTGTGATGAGGGGCAGGTTTGTGGACAGTGATGAAGGGGATGGAGAAGGACGTGTGTGATGAGGGGCAGGTTTGTGGACAGTGATCAAGGGGATGGAGAAGGACGTGTGTGATGAGGGGCAGGTTTGTGGACAGTGATCAAGGGGATGGAGAAGGACGTGTGTGATGAGGGGCAGGTTTGTGGACAGTGATGGAGGGGATGGAGAAGGACGTGTGTGATGAGGGGCAGGTTTGTGGACAGTGATGAAGAGGATGGAGAAGGACGTGTGTGATGAGGGGCAGGTTTGTGGACAGTGATGAAGGGGATGGAGAAGGACGTGTGTGATGAGGGGCAGGTTTGGGGACAGTGATGAAGGGGATGGAGAAGGACGTGTGTGATGAGGGGCAGGTTTGTGGACAGTGATCAAGGGGATGGAGAAGGACGTGTGTGATGAGGGGCGGGTTTGTGGACAGTAATCAAGGGGATGGAGAAGGACGTGTGTGATGAGGGGCAGGTTTGTGGACAGTGATGAAGGGGATGGAGAAGGACGTGTGTGATGAGAGGCAGGTTTGTGGACAGTGATCAAGGGGATGGAGAAGGACGTGTGTGATGAGGGGCAGGTTTGTGGACAGTGATCAATGGGATGGAGAAGGACGTGTGTGATGAGGGGCAGGTTTGGGGACAGTGATGAAGGGGATGGAGAAGGACGTGTGTGATGAGGGGCAGGTTTGTGGACAGTGATCAAGGGGATGGAGAAGGACGTGTGTGATGAGGGGCAGGTTTGTGGACAGTGATCAAGGGGATGGAAAAGGACGTGTGTGATGAGGGGCAGGTTTGTGGACAGTGATCAAGGGGATGGAGAAGGACGTGTGTGATGAGGGGCAGGTTTGTGGACAGTGATGAAGGGGATGGAGAAGGACGTGTGTGATGAGGGGCAGGTTTGTGGACAGTGATCGAGGGGATGGAGAAGGACGTGTGTGATGAGGGGCAGGTTTGTGGACAGTGATGAAGGGGATGGAGAAGGACGTGTGTGATGAGGGGCAGGTTTGTGGACAGTGATCAAGGGGATGGAGAAGGACGTGTGTGATGAGGGGCAGGTTTGTGGACAGTGATCAAGGGGATGGAGAAGGACGTGTGTGATGAGGGGCAGGTTTGTGGACAGTGATGGAGGGGATGGAGAAGGACGTGTGTGATGAGGGGCAGGTTTGTGGACAGTGATGAAGAGGATGGAGAAGGACGTGTGTGATGAGGGGCAGGTTTGTGGACAGTGATGAAGGGGATGGAGAAGGACGTGTGTGATGAGGGGCAGGTTTGGGGACAGTGATGAAGGGGATGGAGAAGGACGTGTGTGATGAGGGGCAGGTTTGTGGACAGTGATCAAGGGGATGGAGAAGGACGTGTGTGATGAGGGGCGGGTTTGTGGACAGTAATCAAGGGGATGGAGAAGGACGTGTGTGATGAGGGGCGGGTTTGTGGACAGTAATCAAGGGGATGGAGAAGGACGTGTGTGATGAGGGGCAGGTTTGTGGACAGTGATCAAGGGGATGGAGAAGGACGTGTGTGATGAGGGGCAGGTTTGTGGACAGTGATCAAGGGGATGGAGAAGGACGTGTGTGATGAGGGGCAGGTTTGTGGACAGTGATCAAGGGGGTGGAGAAGGACGTGTGTGATGAGGGGCAGGTTTGTGGACAGTGATCAAGGGGATGGAGAAGGACGTGTGTGATGAGGGGCAGGTTTGTGGACAGTGATCAAGGGGATGGAGAAGGACTTGTGTGATGAGGGGCGGGTTTGTGGACAGTGATCAAGGGGATGGAGAAGGACGTGTGTGATGAGGGGCAGGTTTGTGGACAGTGATGAAGGGGGTGGAGAAGGACGTGTGTGATGAGGGGCAGGTTTGTGGACAGTGATCAAAGGGATGGAGAAGGACGTGTGTGATGAGGGGCAGGTTTGTGGACAGTGATCAAGGGGATGGAGAAGGACGTGTGTGATGAGGGGCAGGTTTGTGGACAGTGATCAAGGGGATGGAGAAGGACGTGTGTGATGAGGGGCAGGTTTGTGGACAGTGATGAAGGGGATGGAGAAGGACGTGTGTGATGAGGGGCAGGTTTGTGGTTAGTGATGAAGGGGATGGAGAAGGACGTGTGTGATGAGGGGCAGGTTTGTGGACAGTGATGAAGGGGATGGAGAAGGACGTGTGTGATGAGGGGCAGGTTTGGGGACAGTGATCAAGGGGATGGAGAAGGACGTGTGTGATGAGGGGCAGGTTTGTGGACAGTGATCAAGGGGATGGAGAAGGACGTGTGTGATGAGGGGCAGGTTTGTGGACAGTGATCAAGGGGATGTAGAAGGACGTGTGTGATGAGGGGCAGGTTTGTGGACAGTGATGAAGGGGATGGAGAAGAACGTGTTTGATGAGGGGCAGGTTTGTGGACAGTGATGAAGGGGGTGGAGAAGGACGTGTGTGATGAGGGGCAGGTTTGTGGACAGTGATGAAGGGGATGGAGAAGGACGTGTGTGATGAGGGGCAGGTTTGTGGACAGTGATGAAGGGGATGGAGAAGGACGTGTGTGATGAGGGGCAGGTTTGTGGACAGTAATCAAGGGGATGGAGAAGGACGTGTGTGATGAGGGGCAGGTTTGTGGACAGTGATCAAGGGGATGGAGAAGGACGTGTGTGATGAGGGGCGGGTTTGTGGACAGTAATCAAGGGGATGGAGAAGGACGTGTGTGATGAGGGGCGGGTTTGTGGACAGTAATCAAGGGGATGGAGAAGGACGTGTGTGATGAGGGGCAGGTTTGTGGACAGTGATCAAGGGGATGGAGAAGGACGTGTGTGATGAGGGGCAGGTTTGTGGACAGTGATGAAGGGGGTGGAGAAGGACGTGTGTGATGAGGGGCAGGTTTGTGGACAGTGATCAAGGGGATGGAGAAGGACGTGTGTGATGAGGGGCAGGTTTGTGGACAGTGATCAAGGGGATGGAGAAGGACGTGTGTGATGAGGGGCGGGTTTGTGGACAGTGATCAAGGGGATGGAGAAGGACGTGTGTGATGAGGGGCAGGTTTGTGGACAGTGATGAAGGGGGTGGAGAAGGACTTGTGTGATGAGGGGCAGGTTTGTGGACAGTGATCAAGGGGATGGAGAAGGACGTGTGTGATGAGGGGCAGGTTTGTGGACAGTAATCAAGGGGATGGAGAAGGACGTGTGTGATGAGGGGCAGGTTTGTGGACAGTGATCAAGGGGATGGAGAAGGACGTGTGTGATGAGGGGCAGGTTTGTGGACAGTGATCAAGGGGATGGAGAAGGACGTGTGTGATGAGGGGCAGGTTTGTGGACAGTAATCAAGGGGATGGAGAAGGACGTGTGTGATGAGGGGCAGGTTTGTGGACAGTGATCAAGGGGATGGAGAAGGACTTGTGTGATGAGGGGCGGGTTTGTGGACAGTGATCAAGGGGATGGAGAAGGACGTGTGTGATGAGGGGCAGGTTTGTGGACAGTGATGAAGGGGGTGGAGAAGGACGTGTGTGATGAGGGGCAGGTTTGTGGACAGTGATCAAAGGGATGGAGAAGGACGTGTGTGATGAGGGGCAGGTTTGTGGACAGTGATCAAGGGGATGGAGAAGGACGTGTGTGATGAGGGGCAGGTTTGTGGACAGTGATCAAGGGGATGGAGAAGGACGTGTGTGATGAGGGGCAGGTTTGTGGACAGTGATGAAGGGGATGGAGAAGGACGTGTGTGATGAGGGGCAGGTTTGTGGTTAGTGATGAAGGGGATGGAGAAGGACGTGTGTGATGAGGGGCAGGTTTGTGGACAGTGATGAAGGGGATGGAGAAGGACGTGTGTGATGAGGGGCAGGTTTGGGGACAGTGATCAAGGGGATGGAGAAGGACGTGTGTGATGAGGGGCAGGTTTGTGGACAGTGATCAAGGGGATGGAGAAGGACGTGTGTGATGAGGGGCAGGTTTGTGGACAGTGATCAAGGGGATGTAGAAGGACGTGTGTGATGAGGGGCAGGTTTGTGGACAGTGATGAAGGGGATGGAGAAGAACGTGTTTGATGAGGGGCAGGTTTGTGGACAGTGATGAAGGGGGTGGAGAAGGACGTGTGTGATGAGGGGCAGGTTTGTGGACAGTGATGAAGGGGATGGAGAAGGACGTGTGTGATGAGGGGCAGGTTTGTGGACAGTGATGAAGGGGATGGAGAAGGACGTGTGTGATGAGGGGCAGGTTTGTGGACAGTAATCAAGGGGATGGAGAAGGACGTGTGTGATGAGGGGCAGGTTTGTGGACAGTGATCAAGGGGATGGAGAAGGACGTGTGTGATGAGGGGCGGGTTTGTGGACAGTAATCAAGGGGATGGAGAAGGACGTGTGTGATGAGGGGCGGGTTTGTGGACAGTAATCAAGGGGATGGAGAAGGACGTGTGTGATGAGGGGCAGGTTTGTGGACAGTGATCAAGGGGATGGAGAAGGACGTGTGTGATGAGGGGCAGGTTTGTGGACAGTGATGAAGGGGGTGGAGAAGGACGTGTGTGATGAGGGGCAGGTTTGTGGACAGTGATCAAGGGGATGGAGAAGGACGTGTGTGATGAGGGGCAGGTTTGTGGACAGTGATCAAGGGGATGGAGAAGGACGTGTGTGATGAGGGGCGGGTTTGTGGACAGTGATCAAGGGGATGGAGAAGGACGTGTGTGATGAGGGGCAGGTTTGTGGACAGTGATGAAGGGGGTGGAGAAGGACTTGTGTGATGAGGGGCAGGTTTGTGGACAGTGATCAAGGGGATGGAGAAGGACGTGTGTGATGAGGGGCAGGTTTGTGGACAGTAATCAAGGGGATGGAGAAGGACGTGTGTGATGAGGGGCAGGTTTGTGGACAGTGATCAAGGGGATGGAGAAGGACGTGTGTGATGAGGGGCAGGTTTGTGGACAGTGATCAAGGGGATGGAGAAGGACGTGTGTGATGAGGGGCAGGTTTGTGGACAGTGATCAAGGGGATGGAGAAGGACGTGTGTGATGAGGGGCAGGTTTGTGGACAGTGATCAAGGGGATGGAGAAGGACGTGTGTGATGAGGGGCAGGTTTGTGGACAGTGATGAAGGGGATGGAGAAGGACGTGTGTGATGAGGGGCAGGTTTGTGGACAGTGATGAAGGGGATGGAGAAGACGTGTGTGATGAGGGGCAGGTTTGTGGACAGTGATGAAGGGGATGGAGAAGGACGTGTGTGATGAGGGGCAGGTTTGTGGACAGTGATCAAGGGGATGGAGAAGGACGTGTGTGATGAGGGGCAGGTTTGTGGACAGTGATCAAGGGGATGGAGAAGGACGTGTGTGATGAGGGGGCGGTTTGTGGACAGTGATCAAGGGGATGGAGAAGGACGTGTGTGATGAGGGGCAGGTTTGTGGACAGTGATGAAGGGGGTGGAGAAGGACGTGTGTGATGAGGGGCAGGTTTGTGGACAGTGATCAAGGGGATGGAGAAGGACGTGTGTGATGAGGGGCAGGTTTGTGGACAGTAATCAAGGGGATGGAGAAGGACGTGTGTGATGAGGGGCAGGTTTGTGGACAGTGATCAAGGGGATGGAGAAGGACGTGTGTGATGAGGGGCAGGTTTGTGGACAGTAATCAAGGGGATGGAGAAGGACGTGTGTGATGAGGGGCAGGTTTGTGGACAGTGATCAAGGGGATGTAGAAGGACGTGTGTGATGAGGGGCAGGTTTGTGGACAGTGATGAAGGGGATGGAGAAGAACGTGTTTGATGAGGGGCAGGTTTGTGGACAGTGATGAAGGGGGTGGAGAAGGACGTGTGTGATGAGGGGCAGGTTTGTGGACAGTGATGAAGGGGATGGAGAAGGACGTGTGTGATGAGGGGCAGGTTTGTGGACAGTGATCAAGGGGATGGAGAAGGACGTGTGTGATGAGGGGCAGGTTTGTGGACAGTGATGAAGGGGATGGAGAAGGACGTGTGTGATGAGTGGCAGGTTTGTGGACAGTGATCAAGGGGATGGAGAAGGACGTGTGTGATGAGGGGCAGGTTTGGGGACAGTGATCAAGGGGATGGAGAAGGACGTGTGTGATGAGGGGCAGGTTTGTGGACAGTGATCAAGGGGATGGAGAAGGACGTGTGTGATGAGGGGCAGGTTTGTGGACAGTGATCAAGGGGATGGAGAAGGACGTGTGTGATGAGGTGCAGGTTTGTGGACAGTGATCAAGGGGATGTAGAAGGACGTGTGTGATGAGGGGCAGGTTTGTGGACAGTGATGAAGGGGATGGAGAAGAACGTGTTTGATGAGGGGCAGGTTTGTGGACAGTGATGAAGGGGGTGGAGAAGGACGTGTGTGATGAGGGGCAGGTTTGTGGACAGTGATGAAGGGGATGGAGAAGGACGTGTGTGATGAGGGGCAGGTTTGTGGACAGTGATGAAGGGGATGGAGAAGGACGTGTGTGATGAGGGGCAGGTTTGTGGACAGTAATCAAGGGGATGGAGAAGGACGTGTGTGATGAGGGGCAGGTTTGTGGACAGTGATCAAGGGAATGGAGAAGGACGTGTGTGATGAGGGGCAGGTTTGTGGACAGTGATGAAGGGGATGGAGAAGAACGTGTTTGATGAGGGGCAGGTTTGTGGACAGTGATGAAGGGGGTGGAGAAGGACGTGTGTGATGAGGGGCAGGTTTGTGGACAGTGATGAAGGGGATGGAGAAGGACGTGTGTGATGAGGGGCAGGTTTGTGGACAGTGATGAAGGGGATGGAGAAGAACGTGTGTGATGAGGGGCAGGTTTGTGGACAGTGATCAAGGGGATGGAGAAGGACGTGTGTGATGAGGAGCAGGTTTGTGGACAGTGATCAAGGGGATGGAGAAGGACGTGTGTGATGAGGGGTTGGTTTGTGGACAGTGATCAAGGGGATGGAAAAGGACGTGTGTGATGAGGGGCAGGTTTGTGGACAGTGATCAAGGGGATGGAGAAGGACGTGTGTGATGAGGGGCAGGTTTGTGGACAGTGATGAAGGGGATGAAAAAGGACGTGTTTGATGAGGGGCAGGTCGTGAACGGTGCAGGTTTGTGGACAGCGGCTGCTGTTTGAGCACGATATAGTAACACCAGCATATTCATCATAATGTAGAGGAGGTGCTTCAACTCACATGGAAACATAACCTATAACATGGAAAGCACTTTTTTTTCTTGCGGTCAGTTCAGAGCTGAAGGTCCCAAATGCCTGTCACGATTTAGCGGATTTCCTTGTGAACTAGATGTAGATAAGAGTGTCTACGGTACCGGTGGCATTGATGAACTCACAAAATCTATTATTTTCGTGAAAAAACAAATGCAACTACTAACATTATAATTCTACAGAGCCATGTATAGCATTGTTGAGTATTGTGGTTTCGAATAGTTCGATATAAAAGCGATAGTTGCGCTACGGGCAATTGGGACCCTGGACTCGGGAACTGACCCCGGAAAGGTTGCACTTTCAAAGCGCGAGTTGAAGCACCTCCTTCCTATTATGATGCGATAGGTTGGTATGACCATCGTGCATGTCTACTGTGCCTCAAGTAGGCCTAGACGAGTCGTGGACCGAGAGATAGGTTGGTATGACCATCGTGCATGTCTACTGTGCCTCAAGTAGGCCTAGACGAGTCGTGGACCGAGAAATAGGTTGGTATGACCATCGTGCATGTCTACTGTGCCTCAAGTAGGCCTAGACGAGTCGTGGACCGAGAGATAGGTTGGTATGACCATCGTGCATGTCTACTGTGCCTCAAGTAGGCCTAGACGAGTCGTGGACCGAGAGATAGGTTGGTATGACCATCGTGCATGTCTACTGTGCCTCAAGTAGGCCTAGACGAGTCGTGGACCGAGAAATAGGTTGGTATGACCATCGTGCATGTCTACTGTGCCTCTAGTAGGCCTAGACGAGTCGTGGACCGAGAGATAGGTTGGTATGACAACATCGTGCATGTCTACTGTGCCTCTAGTAGGCCTAGACGAGTCGCGGACCGAGAGATAGGTTGGTATGACTATATCGTGCATGTCTACTGTGCCTCAAGTAGGCCTAGACGAGTCGTGGACCGAGAGATAGGTTGGTATGACAACATCGTGCATGTCTACTGTGCCTCTAGTAGGCCTAGACGAGTCGTGGACCGAGAGATAGGTTGGTATGACAACATCGTGCATGTCTACTGTGCCTCAAGTAGGCCTAGACGAGTCGTGGACCGAGTGGTTCTGGGGACGGAGGTCGCTGTCGGAGTAGAAGTTGACTTACTCGTTCCAAGGAGAGACAGTCGTCCAGAAGGCCGTGCGTCTTGTTGTCTATCTTGTCGATCTTGTTGTGGGATAGATCCAGCGTGCGCAGCGACACCAAACCTGGAAACAAATGATCCATGCAAACATCAGATCTGTGGAAACAAAACAGGCAATTCAGAATTAGAATTGACCAAAGTCAATTGACGACTCAAAAAACACACGATACTACACAATATTTGCAAACTCCTCAAAACACATACATTGATACCGAATGGAGTAATCTTTTCTACCCAACCCTTTTTAATGAGGGTTTGAGGTATTTTGTTAGGTATATGATATTAAAAATTCCCTCAACTTGGTCTTGAAAGGTCGAAAATTCGTATGCATTCGGGCCAGCAATGGAGCTAACCTTGAAAGGTCCTGAATATAAGTGGAAGAACTTCTGTGTTTCTTTCTTCATGGCACTTGATAGATTTGAATCTTTCAACACAACTAGATCATGCACCTGCCGAGAGATACGTTTTGCTAGGATGTTTCTCGTCGTGCAAGCGTTGCCTGCTCGCCGCTTCTTCGAACATTCCATTCATAGCCATCTATAGTCATTCCCGGTACATCCGGCGGTGGAAATCTGAACTATTTGTCCAGTAGTCTCACTGGCTTCTTCCTGTAGTGTAGCTCACAAGGGGTGAACCCTGTGCTCCCCTGGTATGTCACATGCAACCATTCCTCGATATTGGGCACGTCTCATGGTTGTCAGCACAATATGCCCTGACGAATCTTCCCAATCCTCGCATGACTCGTTCAGCTGGGTTTGATTGAGGGTGCCTTATGGAAGAATATGTAGCTCGAAGTCCCATATTACGTGAAGCATCCCGCCACCGCGCTGATGTGTTGAGTCACGTGCTCGGCCAAGATTGTTCTGGTGTCTGTACAATAGTTCGGGCTGTTGCTCGTCGAAGAACGTGAAGAGTAACCAACTTCGTGATGCATCCAAGAATACCAGTATGTATTGTGAACCCCGGACTCCTGATATTAATGGTCTGTGAATGTCCGTGGTTACTATTACCCCGGGGTTGTCAGGCAAAATGTGGTACATAACACCCTGGTGGGTTGCGGTTGTGCATTACCCCGGGGTTGTCAGGCAAAATGTGGTGCATAACACCCTGGTGGGTTGCGGTTGTGCATTACCCCGGGATTGTCAGGCAAAATGCGGTGCATAACACCCTGGTGGGTTGCGGTTGTGCATTACCCCGGGGTTGTCAGGCAAAATGTGGTGCATAACACCCTGGTGGGTTGCGGTTGTGCATTACCCCGGGGTTGTCAGGCAAAATGTGGTACATAACACCCTGATGGGTTGCGGTTGTGCATTACCCCGGGATTGTCAGGCAAAATGTGGTGCATAACACCCTGGTGGGTTGCGGTTATGCATTACCCCGGGATTGTCAGGCAAAATGCGGTGCATAACACCCTGGTGGGTTGCGGTTGTGCATTACCCCGGGATTGTCAGGCAAAATGTGGTCCATAATACCCTGGTGGGTTGCGGTTGTGCATTACCCCGGGATTGTCAGGCAAAATGCGGTGCATACCACCCTGGTGGGTTGCGGTTGTGCATTACCCCGGGATTGTCAGGCAAAATGCGGTGCATAACACCCTGGTGGGTTGCGGTTGTGCATTACCCCGGGATTGTCAGGCAAAATGTGGTACATAACACCCTGATGGGTTGCGGTTGTGCATTACCCCGGGATTGTCAGTCAAAATGTGGTGCATAACACCCTGGTGGGTTGCGGTTGTGCATTACCCCGGGATTGTCAGGCAAAATGCGGTGCATAACACCCTGGTGGGTTGCGGTTGTGCATTACCCCGGGATTGTCAGGCAAAATGTGGTACATAACACCCTGGTGGGTTGCGGTTGTGCATTACCCCGGGATTGTCAGTCAAAATGTGGTGCATAACACCCTGGTGGGTTGCGGTTGTGCATTACCCCGGGATTGTCAGGCAAAATGTGGTCCATAATACCCTGGTGGGTTGCGGTTGTGCATTACCCCGGGATTGTCAGTCAAAATGTGGTGCATAACACCCTGGTGGGTTGCGGTTGTGCATTACCCCGGGATTGTCAGGCAAAATGTGGTACATAACACCCTGGTGGGTTGCGGTTGTGCATCACCCCGGGATTGTCAGGCAAAATGTGGTACATAACACCCTGGTGGGTTGCGGTTGTGCATTACCTCGGGGTTGTCAGGCAAAATGTGGTCCATAACACCCTGGTGGGTTGCGGTTGTGCATTACCCCGGGATTGTCAGGCAAAATGTGGTACATAACACCCTGGTGGGTTGCGGTTGTGCATTACCCCGGGATTGTCAGGCAAAATGTGGTACATAACACCCTGGTGGGTTGCGGTTGTGCATTACCCCGGGATTGTCAGGCAAAATGTGGTACATAACACCCTGGTGGGTTGCGGTTGTGCATTACCCCGGGATTGTCAGGCAAAATGTGGTACATAACACCCTGGTGGGTTGCGGTTGTGCATTACCCCGGGATTGTCAGGCAAAATGTGGTACATAACACCCTGGTGGGTTGCGGTTGTGCATTACCCCGGGATTGTCAGGCAAAATGTGGTACATAACACCCTGGTGGGTTGCGGTTGTGCATTACCTCGGGGTTGTCAGGCAAAATGTGGTCCATAACACCCTGGTGGGTTGCGGTTGTGCATTACCCCGGGATTGTCAGGCAAAATATGGTACATAACACCCTGGTGGGTTGCGGTTGTGCATTACCCCGGGATTGTCAGGCAAAATGTGGTACATAACACCCTGGTGGGTTGCGGTTGTGCATTACCTCGGGGTTGTCAGGCAAAATGTGGTCCATAACACCCTGGTGGGTTGCGGTTGTGCATTACCCCGGGATTGTCAGGTAAAATGTGGTACATAACACCCTGGTGGGTTGCGGTTGTGCATTACCCCGGGATTGTCAGGCAAAATGTGGTACATAACACCCTGGTGGGTTGCGGTTGTGCATTACCCCGGGATTGTCAGGCAAAATGTGGTACATAACACCCTGGTGGGTTGCGGTTGTGCATTACCCCGGGATTGTCAGGCAAAATGTGGTACATAACACCCTGGTGGGTTGCGGTTGTGCATTACCCCGGGATTGTCAGGCAAAATGTGGTACATAACACCCTGGTGGGTTGCGGTTGTGCATTACCCCGGGATTGTCAGGCAAAATGTGGTACATAACACCCTGGTGGGTTGCGGTTGTGCATTACCTCGGGGTTGTCAGGCAAAATGTGGTCCATAACACCCTGGTGGGTTGCGGTTGTGCATTACCCCGGGATTGTCAGGCAAAATATGGTACATAACACCCTGGTGGGTTGCGGTTGTGCATTACCCCGGGATTGTCAGGCAAAATGTGGTACATAACACCCTGGTGGGTTGCGGTTGTGCATTACCTCGGGGTTGTCAGGCAAAATGTGGTCCATAACACCCTGGTGGGTTGCGGTTGTGCATTACCCCGGGATTGTCAGGCAAAATGTGGTACATAACACCCTGGTGGGTTGCGGTTGTGCATTACCCCGGGATTGTCAGGCAAAATGTGGTACATAACACCCTGGTGGGTTGCGGTTGTGCATTACCCCGGGATTGTCAGGCAAAATGTGGTACATAACACCCTGGTGGGTTGCGGTTGTGCATTACCCCGGGATTGTCAGGCAAAATGTGGTACATAACACCCTGGTGGGTTGCGGTTGTGCATTACCCCGGGATAGTCACCCACACAAATTCGTCTACAAACAAACTGTACTACAGAAAAACTCATCTACACAAATTCGTCTACAAACAAACTGTACTACAGAAAAACTCACCCACACAAATTCGTCTACAAACAAACTGTACTACAGAAAAACTCACCTACACAAATCCGTCTACAAACAAACTGTACTACAGAAAAACTCACCTACACAAATTCGTCTACAAACAAACTGTACTACAGAAAAACTCACTTACACAAATTTGTCTACAAACAAACTGTACTACAGAAAAACTCACCTACACAAATTCGTCTACAAACAAACTGTACTACAGAAAAACTCACCCACACAAATTCGTCTACAAACAAACTGTACTACAGAAAAACTCACCTACACAAATTCGTCTACAAACAAACTGTACTACAGAAAAACTCACCTACACAAATTTGTCTACAAACAAACTGTACTACAGAAAAACTCATCTACACAAATTCGTCTACAAACAAACTGTACTACAGAAAAACTCACCTACACAAATTTGTCTACAAACAAACTGTACTACAGAAAAACTCGTCTACACAAATTCGTCTACAAACAAACTGTACTACAGAAAAACTCATCTACACAAATTTGTCTACAAACAAACTGTACTACAGAAAAACTCATCTACACAAATTCGTCTACAAACAAACTGTACTACAGAAAAACTCTCCTACACAAATTTGTCTACAAACAAACTGTACTACAGAAAAACTCGTCCACACACCAACTAATTCAAAAGTCATCTCCACGATACGTATTATTCTATGATGAGAGATGTCTATGCGTGAGAGGAGGAGCCTTTGTCCCCTACTTCCTTCTCTGTACAGGTTGCTCTAGAATTGAAACTTTTGTACAGTTTGTGTGTAGTACAGTTTGTCTGTAGATGAGTTTGTTTGTAGTACAATTGATAACGTTGAAATCCAGTTTGACTTTAAGGACGAAGCAATAATAGACCAAGTCAAGATATTTGCCCATCCAGATTACAACTTCATTTCTCATTTCAATCTCATATTATCCAACCACTCTGTGTTACCGCTTCCCACAGTGGGTCACGTGACTCGACCGGGTGTCTCGGACTCGACGAGCGGCGGTGTCGAGCTGTCACGTCACACGACAGATATTACATGCATCGTGTCGCTCGTGTCATGCTCTATTTCACTCACGAGCCCGTACAGCATGGGCATGGGCATGGGCATGGGCATGGGCGTGGGCATGGGCATGGGCATGGGCATGGGCATGGGCATGGGCGTGGGTGTGGGCATGGGCATGGGCATGGGCATGGGCATGGGCGTGGGCGTGGGCGTGGGCATGGGCATGGGCATGGGCGTGAGGAGGGAGACAAAAAACACAGAAAACGAACTGTATTTGGTGGGATTGAAAAGTTAAGAATTGTGACTGGAGCGAAAGATGTGGGCTTATCGTGGATTATCAGACTAGGCAAACGCATCACATGCGTTGTAAGACGGGCGAATGTGAAGACACATCCTATTCTCAAGGAGTTTTTTTCTCTGTTTTTTCTGTTTTTTGTTTGTAAGCAATGCACATGTCGCAAGGTTTGACTGATCGACGTGAAACTTCTTCCATACACCTGGACTTATTCAACTTGGAACTGTATAGTTTTCGGGTTACATTGGTTGGACCATTTTCTGAGAAATGTCATCTCAAGGATTCAAAAAACTCGATGATATTTGGCTGGGTGGAAAAATTTCAAGAATCAAATATCTTCATTTTTTCTCTCTGAATGTGAACACAATGATGGTACACATTGAACAGCCGTTCTGAAGAAAAATGATTGAACCAGGCATCAGATGCGTTGTGGGATGAGCGAGATATCTGAATAAGGTATAATAAGCGTCGTTACGGTGGTTCTACCCTTCGCTGATTTATCAAATCGGGCGTAATCGAGAACTCTATACACATTACGCATCCAAAATATACTTCATTGTTGGTCAAATATAGAATTCAGATAGCAGTTAATCTTGGCAACATAATAATTATGACATTATTTCCATTCAATTGTTTATGAAATGAAAAACGTTCATTACATCATTTTTTTCAAAACGGCTGTTCGAATCGTATTCAAAATTTCAGGCCTAATAATCAGAGAAAATATCAATTTATTGGAGAGATTTCATTTCTTCAATTGTCTCGCCCAGCCAGATCTGAGGGGTTTCTAGTAACTACTCTGAAATGACATCTCTCAGGAATGATCCCCCCAAGAAACATACAGTTCCAAGTCTATCAGTCAAACCGCGTGACCTGTGCAGTGCTCACAAACAAACAGAGAAGAACACAGACAATTGGCCCCACAAGAGATGGATGGGAGTATTCGCATTTGCTCATCCAATACATATGTTTCCATTCAACCGAAGAATATGAATAAAAGCACAACAATTGCTGAGATTCACGGCTCTCTAGATTCGTTAGTTAACGGATAAAGTACATTTGATAAGAGTCAAGGTGTGTATATAGAAGTATCGCTCATCTTACAAACCCCAATCTAAACCAAGCCATCGCAGCATATGCGCTGTATGAATGAATATTAGGGCCTCAAAACCCTGATATTCATCCATACAACGCCTTGGTTTCTATCGGGTTCAATGACTGAAATGTACCGAGAGACTGTCTTCAACATTCTCGTCAAATACTGGCTTCATATTTACACGTATTCGTCGATTTTGTATCTTTCACGATTCAGTTTTATGAAAATATGATATGTTTGATTTTTTCAAGTTTTATGATACCTGTGAAATCTATGGAATCTATGGAGTCTATGAAATCTATGGAATCCATGGAATTTATGGAATCTATGGAGTCTATGGAATCCATGGAATTTATGGAATCCCAGTGGCGGAAAATGTTGTTTGCACTACGGAGACTCGAGCCGCCCTATATGTGTGACTGTCCTGAATTGTGTGACGAGGCACCCCCTACCCCCTCCCCCACTTCCTACCCCCCACCCCCTACCCAATACTGATTCGTTCATTTGGATACTCATCATCTTCATCAATCTGAGAAAACAAAGCAAAGAAGAAGAAGAATATCGAAGGTATCTATCTCCTCAGTGCATTTGTTCGCATCCCCCCCCCGTCTCCCCCCCCCCCCTCCTTCCCAAAATTGTTACAATGAGATTCATTTCTTATTGAATGAGTCGTATTATTGGTAATTATTTTGGGTGTGTGAGATCGCCCTTGTGGTGTGCACCTTGAAGCATAAGTAAAAGTCTCTTCGCTACCTGGCCCAACCAGTTGTCCATGTTATATTACATATGGGATTTAAGAGGTATAAAATGACAGAAACAGACTTTCACTTATGCTTCAAGTCATACATCCTTCCGATCCATTTTTCATCCCTAGTCTTAATTAATTGGGTAACAATGATTCTGTATCAAGTTTCGATGTTATATAAAAGAAAAATGAGAAAATAGAGTGCGTCGATCAACGCAAATATTATTAGGGGTATTGTTCTCCACGACCCCACCAACAGCTAGGTTGTATGGGGGTATATTATTAGGGGTATTGTTCTCCACGACCCCACCAACAGCTAGGTTATATGGGGTACGAAAGGGCAGGATCGATGAGTGATGGGACGTTCCCAAAACCTATGCCTCATGAGAGACACGAACCCACGCCCAGCGATGACTTCAGTTTCTGAAGCGGTGCCTCAGCTGACCAAGCTACCGAGGGCGGCGATAAACCTAATACAAATGGAAAATAAATTGAACCAATAATTCACAATGAATCCATTTGAACCATGCAAGTATGTCCACAATCAAGTGGTTTCCATCATTGTTGACATGTCAAAGTGTTGATATTGATTTGTCGATGAGAATGGATTGCTTGTGAAATATCAGTTCGGTTTATTTCATTTCTTGAAGATAAAATGGAACAGTTTTCAGATGTCGACAGAAACGAGGTGATTTGATCGCTGTAATGAAATGCCATTTGGTTGATCAATGAAGCATGCGCTGAATCACGGCTATCACACACGATCTCTCCCAACACAATGATCTACACGAGATGCAGGTTACGATCGAGCGTCCCCCCTATCCCACACCACTAGCGCCCGGGTGGTTCGCGCATTCATCTCTCCCAACAATAGAATAATATAATCATTCCCAAGAGTTGGAGGTTACGATCGAGCGTCCCCCCTATCCCACACCACTAGCGCCCGGGTGGTTCGCGCATTCATCTCTCCCAACAATAGAATAATATAATCATTCCCAAGAGTTGGAGGTTACGATCGAGCGTCCCCCCTATCCCACACCACTAGCGCCCGGGTGGTTCGCGCATTCATCTCTCCCAACAATAGAATAATATAATCATTCCCAAGAGTTGGAGGTTACGATCGAGCGTCCCCCCTATCCCACACCACTAGCGCCCGGGTGGTTCGCGCCTCAATGCCGCGATGGCGCGATGACACGGTCATTAACAATAGTTGCACTGTATGCGTGCCCACTATCACGTTATTGACCCATTGCATGCATAACACTGACACGAATACACCACGTTCACAGATCTATTGTGGTTATAAAGAGGCTATTCTTCCGACTAACATGAGAGAAAAACTACTGACGAGTGGCCGAGTGGTTAATCCACTGAATCGACATTCAGGAGATCGAGGTTCGATTCCCGTCGTGGTTCCCTGTCGTTCAGGTCAATACAATCAACTGGGATGGTTCCTCAACAACAAGCCACGACCGACTCCTTCCCACTATCCAAAAACACCTGATAGAATAACCTCTCATCTCACATATGATTCACCGACGCCAATAGACCGTGGTTATCAGACAGTGCGTCGTTCAACCCAAGATGAATGTCAAATAACTAGACTTTCAGTTGACCAATGCAGAACCATATCGAATCGAATTGATAGACTCAACTGCAAAGACCTTTATATATATTACTTCGTGCTCAACTGACACATATGAGAATATTTCACAATATTTTCAACTGTTTTTTCCGTGTATCGGCAAAATTAATCAAAATGCTCGTTTAATGAGCAAATTCCACAGAAATGATTGTGAAAATG
Organism: Brachyptera risi; assembly: GCA_964007535.1. Taxonomy (NCBI): domain Eukaryota; kingdom Metazoa; phylum Arthropoda; class Insecta; order Plecoptera; family Taeniopterygidae; genus Brachyptera; species Brachyptera risi. Next base: position 28,837 of record CAXFZR010000264.1, read on the forward strand.
TGAAACTTGCCCAAGTTATGATTCACACTGATGGGCGTGTCATCAGTCTTGCTGTTATGTTGAGACAGATTTATGTGAAGTCCTATGCAATTGACCGATGTAGATCGTCCGCCCTCGTGATGTCACAGAATATAAAAACCAATCAAGTGGACAGTGAAGCAGGAGAAAATAGGGAAATAACCAATCAATGTATCTAAAATTGTCCCTGCCTTGTATTAGTCACGCCCATCTACAATGGTCAGTTGTGTGAGCATTTTTTGGCAACTAAAACGTTGATCAACGGCAAATCAAACGGCAAACTCATGGAGATAACAAGTGCCTATCTGATGACATGCTTATGACAGTCGACTGTGGCAAGTTACAAGTCCTTACAATCATTGCTGAGGAATTCCCGTACAAAACGAACATTTCCATCCATTTTGCCGGCACACGGAGAGAAGTGGGCCAAAACATCGTGAGATATTTCATCAGATTCACTTCAATGATTCTGCGAGTGTGGAGGTTGGACCAACATCACAATCCAACCCTTATATTCATTCATTCAATGTCTTGACACAACACGTTCAGACGGAGAGCCACTACGATCGTTTATATGTTGAGTTGGAATAGGAAATAGCAGGCCGTGATTGGGTTCCTCCAGACTGACAAGCAATGACGTTATGTATTTGAATGTATTATCTCTTCATAAAATTGGTAATATCATTATTATTTCTGAAATGTTACTCTCACTGTTTTTCAACTGAACTTTAGAAATGTAATTCATTTATGAAAGAAGAAAATCAAGCGATGAATTGAAACAAGATGATGATCAGATGAGCGTAGCGAACATTTCCATTTCACATACAGAAAAAAATGGGCTTCATTTTTATGTTTTCATTATTTTTTGTTTGTTCGTTTGAATTTTTTTGCGCAGCATACAGGTCAGGAAAAAATACCTATCAACTTGAAACTTCTTCTACATTCTTCTGTCAAACCAGAATAAGTTGGGATTGTTTTTTAGAAAAATCGGTCTGAAGGTTTATCCGGAAAACATTCGGAAAATTTGAGAAATCCTCATAAGAATAACACGGATGGAAAATACTTGAAATGTGAAAATTTTTCAGAAACTTCAAAATTGACATTGAATATGGAAAACATAATGACGGATATGTTCAGTGACTTTTACAACATTCGAATGAGAAATAACAAAGAAAACGCAATAAGAGTGTACATTTTATTGAAGGTTGGGATCATTTGGTTTTGCAAAGTGTATATGCGACAGGTTGCAGCGCCATAAATATCAACAAGTTGCAGGTAAGGTTTTTGAACGTTCAAAGTAATCCAAGGTCCGTAGATGTGGATTGAGCTGACAGAATATATTTTATTCTAGATTTCCATACTTCTGAGCTCATCTACAACGCGAATCCGCGTTTTCCTAGTTCATATGTTTGTCACATCAAGTACTTTCTCCCCATCTTGCAATCATTCGTATATTTTTCCCATTCTTTCCCACACACAAGCCCAATATATGGGCTTTATTATTCTCAATATTGCTCTCTTTTCAATTTCATCAGTCAATTAATAACCGCACTTGATTATATGTACTTTACATGTGGAATAATCACTTTAGTGTGTGTATCTTTTCTTTGTGTACCAACTTGTTGTGCATCATCAATATTAATGTTCATGATCCAAGTTTGGCTGTTCTCAATTTATATTCATCTTTTATTGAAAAAGATGATGGTTGATCCATAAATGAATCGAATAATGACAATTATCGTTTTTTTGTTAAAAAAACAAACAGAAAACAATAATATACATTTTTCTATCAATAAAAATGATATTTTGTTTTATATATAGTGGGCTCATAACGACGCACTGCGATGATAACAAAGATCTATTGGCGATCCATTTGTTACTCACACTGTTCTTCAATTGAACTTCAGAAATTTAATTCATTCATGAAGAAAAAAAAGAGTAATTAATTGAAGTACTTAGACGAGCCTAAGCGAGGATTCAATTTGACATACTGAAAAGAATTGGTGTTCGTTTTTATGTTTTTCTTAAATGTTTTTTGTCGGTTCTCCACAGGTCAAACGGTTATACAGCTATCAACTTCAAACTTTTTTCATGATAGTTCCTCATCTAACTTAGATCTGTATAGTTTTGTGGCATCATCGGAAGATAACTTTTTTTTATGAATTTTAGAAATTTCAAAAATACCCATTAAAATAACACGACGGAAAAAAAAGAGTATTTTCCAAAAAAAAATGGAATTCTGCGTGAAGTTGAGTTACATTTTGATACACATTTCTGAAAACTTTCAGCTTGATCGGGTGAACCATTTCGAAGAAAAATCATGAAATGTGCTAAATTGGTACCACTCGAAGCAGTTCCTACCCATTTCTAACTTAAATGTCACCCAATTGGCGAATGTAGGCAGAAGTTTGGCCAAAAAATGTCATACTATTAAAATCCGCTCGTCTAACAACGCATGTATGGCGTTTTCCTGGTGTAATAAGATGAAACAGAATAATAATCTATCGATAATATTATCATATCATATTAATTATCATATGGTCAAGATGTGTGTGCTACCTTGGAACGCTCCGTTAGGTATAGTCGTGAGGTTGTTGCTGGTCAGGTTGAGAGTGAGCAGCTGCAGCAGCCCCTCGAAGGCCCGAGTGCTGATGTTGTTGATGTTGTTGTTGGCCATGTTCAGCTCGAACACCACGGGCATCCGGCCGAAAGACCCTCTCGGGAGACGGGTCAGGTTATTGTCCTGAGGGAACAAACGGGCTTTCAAAACGAGAATATCAACACATTCTGCTCTTATTTATTGATGTATCAATTTTTGTTTCGTTTTTTTTTCAAGTTGAAATTTCTTTGCTCGGTTCTCAATATGCACATTATGTGACACGTTTACAGAATGTCCTCAAAGCCTGATACAGGCTTGCCCGTGGTTTTCAATGGAGAAAATACAAAGCTGGATATAAATGAATAATGGGAAATGGGGACAGTTTATTTGATAATGAAGTTCAGAATATTGAATGACGTATTTCAAGATAACCGAGTTGCAATCAACAGGATGAGAACGAAAGTGAAGATAGAGGATATTTGTCTGGAAGCAAGGAATTGTAAATGATCGATAATGGAATAAGTTGAAAATGAAACCTGATTTCCTTGATGATGAAACTTACAGAAGGAGCAGAACTGTCAAAATACAAATACAAAACTGCGAATGGTATATTGTGAATGGAGAATGGAAAAAAAAGTTGAAAATTCGGAGCAGATTTTGTAAGAACTATTTGAAAAACACGTCGATCTATTACATACAAGAGAATCATTAGATGTGGTATAAGAAGGTGAGAATACAACTTTCCTTCATCAGCTGAACTGGCTTTCACTATCATACCTATAACTGTTCTGATACAACTGAATAGATTCTATCACCTCGATTCACAACAACAAAATGGCGTGACTTTCCCGGTTTTGTATGCCAAGCGCAAACGATCGCATAGTTTATTTTGTGTTCATCTCGAAGGCAGATATTTAACGAACACACCGATACCATAGTGGATAGAATACCTCGAGAACCGATCAAATTATGCAGACACGATATATGCATGTTTTGGGACCATTTTTAGTGTCAACTGAAGCATAAACGACCGTGAAGGTCCTCTGGATGAGCATATTGGAGTGATTAGTGGAACTGCTTCACGCCGTCCAAAGGAGTACCTACCCACTGGAAATAATATTGTCGATCCATAATCAACATCTGCAATATTTTCACAAACAATCACTTTGGTGATGACCTTTTGCCCCTTGGTGCCTCCCGTGGACCTGATCCATGAGTGACATTAGGATGAGAATACCGAGAGCATTGTTTGAGATGGCCGAAAACAACGGAGCTGAGAGAAGAGTTGGAAGGCCAAGAGGTAGGTGGCAGGAGGATGGAGTGTGGGGTAGTCAGCCGAGGAGAGAATGGGGAGAAGTGGAAGAAGGAAGACTGTGAGAGAATGAGGAGGAACGGTGGGGGAAACTCGTAGGAAGAGGAGAGAGAACAGAGCACAGGCAGATCAGTAGTTAAGATAAGGAAGAAGTCGACAATGGCAGGAACCGAGGAATATAAGAAGTCTGCCCTCAATGAAGTGGTGGAAACACCCTTTCACCCAATTCAATTGGATATCTGGATTGGATATATATATATATATATATATATATATATATATATATATATATATATATATATATATATAAATACATATATATATATATGAATATATATATATATATATATATATATATATTGAAACTTTTAAACTTTCACGACTCATTTTATAATAATGATATATATTTAATAGGAAGATTAAAGTCGTGTATGAAATTGTGAAATATTTTTAATATCTCTACGTTTCAACCATTATGTTATGGCCTTTTTCAAGAGAATTATTGAATAATATGACAAAAATTGTAATCGATTATTTCTTAACATATGCACTTGGATACCACTACTTTTTTAACAGAGTCAATATATGGATGGAACCCTGGCTCATTAAA
>CAXFZR010000264.1:33575-54988 GCA_964007535.1 Brachyptera risi
ATATATATATATATATATATATATATATATATATATATATATATATATTTATATATATATATATATAAACATATATATATATATATATATATATATATATATATATATATATATATATATATATATATATATATATATATATATATATATATATATATAATGAATATATAATATATATTATATATATATATATATATATATATATATATATATATATTTATATATATGAATATATCATTTATGTGGTAGAGCTATCGCCATCGAGGTAATTCTTCAACATTTTACTATCCTCAAAAAAATGGGCTTCAATTTTTGCCCAAGTTGCGTGAATATTTTGTTTCACTCCCATTGACGAGAGAAGAAGGTTATCTACCAACATGGCAAACACAAATGTCACCGTCATATTTGTATAGCAGTGGTCATTTTCAAGATATCACGCATCTTCAGAAAAGATTTGATAACACACAACTACATCTTTCAGGAATAATGTATTCCTTGGAGCTGCAACGAAATATTCACGGAAGGTTTCACCATCATTCAGTTGGTAGACGACATCCTTCTTCCGTGGACATGAGTCTACATCCCGATGAATCGTATCAAATGTGAACTGACGATATGGACGTGAACTCACATGAACATGAACATGAACAAGTCTATGACGTAAGAACACTCACATCTCCCAGGGAAGTGAGTTCATTGTAAGACAGCTTGAACACAGTGGCGTAGGTCGTGCTGTCGAACGCCTCTCTCGGTATACTCTTGATCTTGTTGTGCGACAAATCCAGCAGCGTGATGTTGGCGCAGTTCTCGAAAGACCCGGGTTCGATCTTAGAGATGGCATTGTGGGACAGGTTGATTGTGACCAAGAACAAATCCTTGAAAGCCAGTGTCTGTATCTCAGTCACCAAGTTCTCTGATACGTCAATTATCTGGAACAAAAGGAACGATGACAACTGAAGTTATCACAGTACTCGAATGAGCCAGGTTCGATCTTAGAGATGACATAGTGGGACAAGTTGATTGTGACCAAGAACAAACCCTTGAAAGCCAGTGTCTGTTGATATAAGATCTCAGATGCGCTCGTGATCTATATTGTAGGAACCACACCAATATTTGCCTGGAATGTAACAAAGTGGCAAAGGATTGGAACAAGTGAAATCCCTTCAGAGATGGGCCGTGGTGGGGATCTCCCGGATCACACAAAGCGACCGCTTCAGCAACTAAGCTTCATGTACCGGAAACAGCCTCCCTCCGTGGCTCAGTCAACTAAGGCACCGCTTTACAGAAGCAACCATCGTTGGGCGTGGGTTGTCTCGCATCAAGCATGAGTCCATGTCCTTTCCCTCATCATCACTTCATAGTTGTATCATCACCTGCTCATTCGTACCCCCGTCTAACCTAGTTGTTGGTGGGGTCAATATTGCGGTGACATGATCTCACCTCAACGTATTGTAGCTGATGGAACATCTGATAGTCGATCTTCTTGATGAGGTTTCTCGCCAGATCGATCGTGCCGACCCGAGTGACAGAGCCGAACGTGCCTCGGCCAACTTCGGTGATCTGGTTGTCATTGAAGTACATGCGCCTGATGAATCGCATGCCCCGGAACGAGTTGGAGTCCAGCTTGCGCAGTCTGTTGTGACTTAGGTTCAGCACGCGCAGGACGGTGTTCCGAGCGAACGTACCTCTGGGGTAGACAGATAGAATATATTTGTCATACAAAATCCACGTTATAATAGAATAGGGAAAATGTATACATATTTGTTAAGGCCCATTCACAATGCATTGCTAACGCTAACACTAACACGAACATGGAACAACTGTATGTTCATAATAGGAAAGGACATCAACGTGAACAATAGCTAACAGCCAATCAGAAGTCTAGATTGCTCGCGTCGTTTCCACTGCTATCTCACACGACTCGAGGAACCAAGGAACGCTATAGCCACCTGGTGGAGCTTCTGAGAACCCGTCTGGAGGAGATGGAATTATCGTTGAGCTCGTATTACAATGGCTAGGCTAAGTTCAACTGGAGATGCGTAAACCAGGGTTGTCAATGGTAATAAGTACTGTATTGCTCCTCAATGTTGAAGTAAATGTACTGAGATTGTTTCCCCTCATGAAATTAAGATTACTAGTCAAACGCGAAATATGCGTTGTAAGATGAGCGAGATATCTCAATAAGGTATAAAAGTCCTTAAAGTAGTTCTACCCTTGCTACTTTATCGACTCTGGTATTATACACACCTTGATATCTGAATAAGCTATTAAAGTCGTTAAAGTAGTTCTTCTCTCGCCACTTCATTGACTCTGGTGTTCTACACACCTTGACGCATATAAAAAATACTTCATTGTTGGTCAACTCTTGAATCTAGAAAGCAGTGAATCTCGACAACTTAATTCTGTCACAATTTGTATGATATATTTTATGAATATTATTAGTCATTTTAATTTTTTTCTTCAAAACGACTGATCAGAATTGCTTAAAAAATCGTAATAATGTGTAAAATCCATGTATACACATTTAGAGAGAATTTCATCCCATTTGGAGAGATTTTATTTTTCAACATTTTCTGCCCAGCCAAATCTTATGGGGTTTTTAGAAACTTTGAGATGATGATTCTCAAAATCGGTCCGACCGATTCATCCCAAAAACTATACAGTTCTAAGTTGGATGAGTTTGCGTGTACAAAAAAAGTTTCATGTTGATCAGTCAACCCTTGCGACCTGTGGAGTGCTTACAAACAAAAAACAAACAAACAAACAAACAAACAAACAAAAAAAACACAGACAAAGCCCTATAAGAGTGGGATGGAGACTTCGCTACGCTCATCAAAAAACCGATCAGGAGAAGAAGAGAACTAGTCTTATGCATCTGAGAAGTTTTGTCAGAAGTTCATTCCCGTCTGCAGTTTTGGCGTATATAGATGTTGACCACAACGATTGTTTCTCACCTGTTTTGTAGTTTTCAGTTTGCATATGATACAGTTATATATGTATGATTACTACTAGTCAAACGCGAAATATGCGTTGTAAGATGAGCGAGATATCTCAATAAGGTATAAAAGTCCTTGAAATAGTTTTACCCTTGCTACTTTATCGACTTTGGTATTCTACACACCTTGATATCTGAATAAGCTATAAAAGTCGTTAAAGAAGTTCTACTCTTGCCACTTCATTGACTCTGGTATTCTACACACCTTGACGCATATAAAAAATACTTCATTGTTGGTCAACTCTTGAATCTAGAAAGCAGTGAATCTCGACAACTTAATTCTGTCATAATTTTTATGATATATTTTATGAATATTATCAGTCATTTTATTTTTTTTCTCCAAAACGACTGATCAGAATTGCTTAAAAAATCGTAATAATGTGTAAAATCCATGTATACACATTTAGAGAGAATTTCATCCCATTTGGAAAGATTTTATTTTTCAACATTTTCCGCCCAGCCAAATCTTATGGGGTTTTTAGAAACTTTGAGATGATGATTCTCAAAATCGGTTCGACCGATTCATCCCAAAAACTATACAGTTCTAAGTTGGATGAGTTTGGGTGTACAAAAAAAGTTTCATGTTGATCAGTCAACCCTTGCGACCTGTGGAGTGCTTACAAAAAAAAAAAAAAAAAAAAAAAAAAAAAAAAAAAAAAAAACACACAGACAAAGCCCTATAAGAGTGGGATGGAGACTTCGCTACGCTCATCAATTATATCATGTCTTCATCTCAAGAAGTCTGCATTTATCACTAGGCATACCCGGCAGGGCCTGGTCATAACCTAGCAGCCAAGACGGCCATCTTATTTGGACTGAGCGTAGGCTTAGTATTATCTCATATTATTGACTTGATTTTTCAGGCGTATTTGGATTTGCTCAAAAGCCATTTCCATGTGTTCGTTCCATGCACATTTTGTGTGTTTTGTTTACTCTTAACACTTTGTCTGGCAAGTGCCGATATATCGGTGATCTTTCGCCCACACGTTGCCTGGCAATGACCGATATATCGGTTTTCATTTCATCGTCGAAAACCGTACGCTATCGCCATCTTTCGGAAGTAAATGGAAACTTTCAAACTTGCCAACCTAGCGCAGAATGTATAGATTCAAATGAAGAATTTTTTTGCTTGAAGTTGGTGTGAATGGTTTAAAGGCAAATAATGATCAAAGTAACTGTGACATTAGACAAAATGTCAAAAGCAGTGTTATGAAACATGGAGTCTAGAAATCCGCGGCTAACGCAAAACCAAATTGAATCGGAATTGTTTTGCGACAGTGACAGTGAAATGATATCTTTGAAAGCAGAACAATTATAAATGACGTACTGACAAACTGCAAAAAGTTTCAAAGTGATAGACAAATAAATAGTGATGCAATGAATTATTTAGTGTAACCTTATGAAACAGCTGGAATGGCTGCCAAGTAGGGTAGTTTTGACAGTGGAATGCATGCCAGACAAAGTGTTAATACCAATGCTGATAATGTCCGGATATATATCACAGAAACGGTTCTTACTTATAATGTGTTCTGGACTTTCGGAAACTGCAAGACTTATCTGCGGCGGAAAGTTGTGGTCACCACCAGCACAGTCCTGGTGTTGAAGTTCATTGGTTTTAAATAATTAAAATGGGGTGGTAAGATCGCCCTTGTGGTGCCCCGTCCAAACGATCCTACTTTTCATCCTTAGCCTCAATTGGGGAACAATGATTTTGTATCAAGTTTCAATGTAATTAAAAAAAATATATATATATATGTAGGCCTGGACCTAGTCATAGACCTAGACCATCCATTCCATCATACATACGTCTTATAGAGTGTGCAACATTGTGTCACCCATAATTATCAGGTCCGTGAAGTTGGCACCCCCACCACGAGCACTAATTCTGAGAAGTTCCAAATATTTAATTGAACACCAAATATTTGGAACTTTTCAGAATTAGTTCTCATGGTGGGGGTGCAGCGTGAAGTTAGCACCCCCACCACTGAATAGTCAACATCTCGGAAAGTATGGGAGCACTAATTATGGGACTGACACCAATCGAAAGCACTAATTGAGCACTGAATATTTGGAACTTCTCAGAATTAGTGCTCGTGGTGAGGGTGCAGCGTGAAGTTAGCACCCCCACCACTGAATAGTCAATATCTCGGAAAGTATGGGAGCACTAATTATGGGACTGACACCAATCGAAAGCACTAATTGAGCACTGAATATTTGGAACTTCTCAGAATTAGTGCTCGTGGTGGGGGTGCAGCGTGATGTTAGCACCCCCACCACTGAATAGTCAATATCTCGGAAAGTATGGGAGCACTAATTATGGGACTGACACCAATCGAAAGCACTAATTGAGCACTGAATATTTGGAACTTCTCAGAAATAGTGCTCGTGGTGGGGGTGCAGCGTGAAGTTAGCACCCCCACCACTGAATAGTCAATATCTCGGAAAGTATGGGAGCACTAATTATGGGACTGACACCAATCGAAAGCACTAATTGAGCACTGAATATTTGGAACTTTTCAGAATTAGTTCTCATGGTGGGGGTGCAGCGTGAAGTTAGCACCCCCACCACTGAATAGTCAATATCTCGGAAAGTATGGGAGCACTAATTATGGGACTGACACCAATCGAAAGCACTAATTGAGCACTGAATATTTGGAACTTCTCAGAATTAGTTCTCATGGTGGGGGTGCAGCGTGAAGTTAGCACCCCCACCACTGAATAGTCAACATCTCGGAAAGTATGGGAGCACTAATTATGGGACTGACACCAATCGAAAGCACTAATTGAGCACTGAATATTTGGAACTTCTCAGAATTAGTTCTCGTGGTGGAGGTGCAGCGTGAAGTTAGCACTCCCACCACTGAATAGTCAATATCTCGGAAAGTATGGGAGCACTAATTATGGGACTGACACCAATCGAAAGCACTAATTGAGCACTGAATATTTGGAACTTCTCAGAATTAGTTCTCATGGTGGAGGTGCAGCGTGGATTAGCACTCCCACCACTGAATAGTCAACATCTCGGAAAGTATGGGAGCACTAATTATGGGACTGACACCAATCGAAAGCACTAATTGAGCACTGAATATTTGGAACTTCTCAGAATTAGTTCTCGTGGTGGAGGTGCAGCGTGAAGTTAGCACTCCCACCACTGAATAGTCAATATCTCGGAAAGTATGGGAGCACTAATTATGGGACTGACACCAATCGAAAGCACTAATTGAGCACTGAATATTTGGAACTTCTCAGAATTAGTGCTCGTGGTGGGGGTGCAGCGTGAAGTTAGCACTCCCACCACTGAATAGTCAACATCTCGGAAAGTATGGGAGCACTAATTATGGGACTGACACCAATCGAAAGCACTAATTGAGCACTGAATATTTGGAACTTCTCAGAATTAGTTCTCGTGGTGGAGGTGCAGCGTGGATTAGCACTCCCACCACTGAATAGTCAACATCTCGAAAAGTATGGGAGCACTAATTATGGGACTGACACCAATCGAAAGCACTAATTGAGCACTGAATATTTGGAACTTCTCAGAATTAGTGCTCGTGGTGGGGGTGCAGCGTGAAGTTAGCACCCCCACCACTGAATAGTCAATATCTCGGAAAGTATGGGAGCACTAATTATGGGACTGACACCAATCGAAAGCACTAATTGAGCACTGAATATTTGGAACTTTTCAGAATTAGTTCACATGGTGGGGGTGCAGCGTGAAGTTAGCACCCCCACCACTGAATAGTCAATATCTCGGAAAGTATGGGAGCACTAATTATGGGACTGACACCAATCGAAAGCACTAATTGAGCACTGAATATTTGGAACTTCTCAGAATTAGTTCTCGTGGTGGAGGTGCAGCGTGAAGTTAGCACTCCCACCACTGAATAGTCAACATTTCGGAAAGTATGGGAGCACTAATTATGGGACTGACACCAATCGAAAGCACTAATTGAGCACTGAATATTTGGAACTTCTCAGAATTAGTGCTCGTGGTGAGGGTGCAGCGTGAAGTTAGCACCCCCACCACTGAATAGTCAATATCTCGGAAAGTATGGGAGCACTAATTATGGGACTGACACCAATCGAAGGCACTAATTGAGCACTGAATATTTGGAACTTCTCAGAAATAGTGCTCGTGGTGGGGGTGCAGCGTGAAGTTAGCACCCCCACCACTGAATAGTCAACATCTCGGAAAGTATGGGAGCACTAATTATGGGACTGACACCAATCGAAAGCACTAATTGAGCACTGAATATTTGGAACTTCTCAGAATTAGTGCTCGTGGTGGGGGTGCAGCGTGATGTTAGCACCCCCACCACTGAATAGTCAATATCTCGGAAAGTATGGGAGCACTAATTATGGGACTGACACCAATCGAAAGCACTAATTGAGCACTGAATATTTGGAACTTCTCAGAAATAGTGCTCGTGGTGGGGGTGCAGCGTGAAGTTAGCACCCCCACCACTGAATAGTCAATATCTCGGAAAGTATGGGAGCACTAATTATGGGACTGACACCAATCGAAAGCACTAATTGAGCACTGAATATTTGGAACTTTTCAGAATTAGTTCTCATGGTGGGGGTGCAGCGTGAAGTTAGCACCCCCACCACTGAATAGTCAATATCTCGGAAAGTATGGGAGCACTAATTATGGGACTGACACCAATCGAAAGCACTAATTGAGCACTGAATATTTGGAACTTCTCAGAATTAGTTCTCATGGTGGAGGTGCAGCGTGGATTAGCACTCCCACCACTGAATAGTCAACATCTCGGAAAGTATGGGAGCACTAATTATGGGACTGACACCAATCGAAAGCACTAATTGAGCACTGAATATTTGGAACTTCTCAGAATTAGTGCTCGTGGTGAGGGTGCAGCGTGAAGTTAGCACCCCCACCACTGAATAGTCAATATCTCGGAAAGTATGGGAGCACTAATTATGGGACTGACACCAATCGAAAGCACTAATTGAGCACTGAATATTTGGAACTTATCAGAATTAGTTCTCATGGTGGAGGTGCAGCGTGGATTAGCACTCCCACCACTGAATAGTCAACATCTCGGAAAGTATGGGAGCACTAATTATGGGACTGACACCAATCGAAAGCACTAATTGAGCACTGAATATTTGGAACTTCTCAGAATTAGTGCTCGTGGTGGGGGTGCAGCGTGAAGTTAGCACTCCCACCACTGAATAGTCAACATCTCGGAAAGTATGGGAGCACTAATTATGGGACTGACACCAATCGAAAGCACTAATTGAGCACTGAATATTTGGAACTTCTCAGAATTAGTTCTCGTGGTGGAGGTGCAGCGTGGATTAGCACTCCCACCACTGAATAGTCAATATCTCGGAAAGTATGGGAGCACTAATTATGGGACTGACACCAATCGAAAGCACTGATTGAGCACTGAATATTTGGAACTTCTCAGAATTAGTGCTCGTGGTGAGGGTGCAGCGTGAAGTTAGCACCCCCACCACTGAATAGTCAACATCTCGGAAAGTATGGGAGCACTAATTATGGGACTGACACCAATCGAAAGCACTAATTGAGCACTGAATATTTGGAACTTTTCAGAATTAGTGCTCGTGGTGGGGGTGCAGCGTGAAGTTAGCACCCCCACCACTGAATAGTCAATATCTCGGAAAGTATGGGAGCACTAATTATGGGACTGACACCAATCGAAAGCACTAATTGAGCACTGAATATTTGGAACTTTTCAGAATTAGTTCTCATGGTGGGGGTGCAGCGTGAAGTTAGCACCCCCACCACTGAATAGTCAATATCTCGGAAAGTATGGGAGCACTAATTATGGGACTGACACCAATCGAAAGCACTAATTGAGCACTGAATATTTGGAACTTCTCAGAAATAGTGCTCGTGGTGGGGGTGCAGCGTGAAGTTAGCACCCCCACCACTGAATAGTCAATATCTCGGAAAGTATGGGAGCACTAATTATGGGACTGACACCAATCGAAAGCACTAATTGAGCACTGAATATTTGGAACTTTTCAGAATTAGTTCTCATGGTGGGGGTGCAGCGTGAAGTTAGCACCCCCACCACTGAATAGTCAATATCTCGGAAAGTATGGGAGCACTAATTATGGGACTGACACCAATCGAAAGCACTAATTGAGCACTGAATATTTGGAACTTCTCAGAATTAGTTCTCATGGTGGAGGTGCAGCGTGGATTAGCACTCCCACCACTGAATAGTCAACATCTCGGAAAGTATGGGAGCACTAATTATGGGACTGACACCAATCGAAAGCACTAATTGAGCACTGAATATTTGGAACTTCTCAGAATTAGTGCTCGTGGTGAGGGTGCAGCGTGAAGTTAGCACCCCCACCACTGAATAGTCAATATCTCGGAAAGTATGGGAGCACTAATTATGGGACTGACACCAATCGAAAGCACTAATTGAGCACTGAATATTTGGAACTTCTCAGAATTAGTTCTCATGGTGGAGGTGCAGCGTGGATTAGCACTCCCACCACTGAATAGTCAACATCTCGGAAAGTATGGGAGCACTAATTATGGGACTGACACCAATCGAAAGCACTGATTGAGCACTGAATATTTGGAACTTCTCAGAATTAGTGCTCGTGGTGGGGGTGCAGCGTGAAGTTAGCACTCCCACCACTGAATAGTCAACATCTCGGAAAGTATGGGAGCACTAATTATGGGACTGACACCAATCGAAAGCACTAATTGAGCACTGAATATTTGGAACTTCTCAGAATTAGTTCTCGTGGTGGAGGTGCAGCGTGGATTAGCACTCCCACCACTGAATAGTCAACATCTCGGAAAGTATGGGAGCACTAATTATGGGACTGACACCAATCGAAAGCACTAATTGAGCACTGAATATTTGGAACTTCTCAGAATTAGTGCTCGTGGTGGGGGTGCAGCGTGAAGTTAGCACCCCCACCACTGAATAGTCAATATCTCGGAAAGTATGGGAGCACTAATTATGGGACTGACACCAATCGAAAGCACTAATTGAGCACTGAATATTTGGAACTTTTCAGAATTAGTTCTCATGGTGGGGGTGCAGCGTGAAGTTAGCACCCCCACCACTGAATAGTCAATATCTCGGAAAGTATGGGAGCACTAATTATGGGACTGACACCAATCGAAAGCACTAATTGAGCACTGAATATTTGGAACTTCTCAGAATTAGTTCTCGTGGTGGAGGTGCAGCGTGAAGTTAGCACTTCCACCACTGAATAGTCAACATCTCGGAAAGTATGGGAGCACTAATTATGGGACTGACACCAATCGAAAGCACTAATTGAGCACTGAATATTTGGAACTTTTCAGAATTAGTTCTCATGGTGGGGGTGCAGCGTGAAGTTAGCACCCCCACCACTGAATAGTCAATATCTCGGAAAGTATGGGAGCACTAATTATGGGACTGACACCAATCGAAAGCACTAATTGAGCACTGAATATTTGGAACTTCTCAGAATTAGTGCTCGTGGTGGGGGTGCAGCGTGAAGTTAGCACCCCCACCACTGAATAGTCAATATCTCGGAAAGTATGGGAGCACTAATTATGGGACTGACACCAATCGAAAGCACTAATTGAGCACTGAATATTTGGAACTTTTCAGAATTAGTTCTCATGGTGGGGGTGCAGCGTGAAGTTAGCACCCCCACCACTGAATAGTCAATATCTCGGAAAGTATGGGAGCACTAATTATGGGACTGACACCAATCGAAAGCACTAATTGAGCACTGAATATTTGGAACTTCTCAGAATTGGTTCTCGTGGTGGAGGTGCAGCGTGAAGTTAGCACTCCCACCACTGAATAGTCAACATCTCGGAAAGTATGGGAGCACTAATTATGGGACTGACACCAATCGAAAGCACTAATTGAGCACTGAATATTTGGAACTTCTCAGAATTAGTTCTCGTGGTGGAGGTGCAGCGTGAAGTTAGCACTCCCACCACTGAATAGTCAACATCTCGGAAAGTATGGGAGCACTAATTATGGGACTGACACCAATCGAAAGCACTAATTGAGCACTGAATATTTGGAACTTCTCAGAATTAGTGCTCGTGGTGGGGGTGCAGCGTGAAGTTAGCACCCCCACCACTGAATAGTCAATATCTCGGAAAGTATGGGAGCACTAATTATGGGACTGACACCAATCGAAAGCACTAATTGAGCACTGAATATTTGGAACTTCTCAGAATTAGTGCTCGTGGTGGGGGTGCAGCGTGAAGTTAGCACCCCCACCACTGAATAGTCAATATCTCGGAAAGTATGGGAGCACTAATTATGGGACTGACACCAATCGAAAGCACTAATTGAGCACTGAATATTTGGAACTTCTCAGAATTAGTGCTCGTGGTGGGGGTGCAGCGTGATGTTAGCACCCCCACCACTGAAGAGTCAATATCTCGGAAAGTATGGGAGCACTAATTATGGGACTGACACCAATCGAAAGCACTAATTGAGCACTGAATATTTGGAACTTCTCAGAAATAGTGCTCGTGGTGGGGGTGCAGCGTGAAGTTAGCACCCCCACCACTGAATAGTCAATATCTCGGAAAGTATGGGAGCACTAATTATGGGACTGACACCAATCGAAAGCACTAATTGAGCACTGAATATTTGGAACTTTTCAGAATTAGTTCTCATGGTGGGGGTGCAGCGTGAAGTTAGCACCCCCACCACTGAATAGTCAATATCTCGGAAAGTATGGGAGCACTAATTATGGGACTGACACCAATCGAAAGCACTAATTGAGCACTGAATATTTGGAACTTCTCAGAATTAGTTCTCATGGTGGAGGTGCAGCGTGGATTAGCACTCCCACCACTGAATAGTCAACATCTCGGAAAGTATGGGAGCACTAATTATGGGACTGACACCAATCGAAAGCACTAATTGAGCACTGAATATTTGGAACTTCTCAGAATTAGTGCTCGTGGTGAGGGTGCAGCGTGAAGTTAGCACCCCCACCACTGAATAGTCAATATCTCGGAAAGTATGGGAGCACTAATTATGGGACTGACACCAATCGAAAGCACTAATTGAGCACTGAATATTTGGAACTTCTCAGAATTAGTTCTCATGGTGGAGGTGCAGCGTGGATTAGCACTCCCACCACTGAATAGTCAACATCTCGGAAAGTATGGGAGCACTAATTATGGGACTGACACCAATCGAAAGCACTAATTGAGCACTGAATATTTGGAACTTTTCAGAATTAGTTCTCATGGTGGGGGTGCAGCGTGAAGTTAGCACCCCCACCACTGAATAGTCAATATCTCGGAAAGTATGGGAGCACTAATTATGGGACTGACACCAATCGAAAGCACTAATTGAGCACTGAATATTTGGAACTTCTCAGAATTAGTTCTCATGGTGGGGGTGCAGCGTGAAGTTAGCACCCCCACCACTGAATAGTCAACATCTCGGAAAGTATGGGAGCACTAATTATGGGACTGACACCAATCGAAAGCACTAATTGAGCACTGAATATTTGGAACTTCTCAGAATTAGTTCTCGTGGTGGAGGTGCAGCGTGAAGTTAGCACTCCCACCACTGAATAGTCAATATCTCGGAAAGTATGGGAGCACTAATTATGGGACTGACACCAATCGAAAGCACTAATTGAGCACTGAATATTTGGAACTTCTCAGAATTAGTTCTCATGGTGGAGGTGCAGCGTGGATTAGCACTCCCACCACTGAATAGTCAACATCTCGGAAAGTATGGGAGCACTAATTATGGGACTGACACCAATCGAAAGCACTAATTGAGCACTGAATATTTGGAACTTCTCAGAATTAGTTCTCGTGGTGGAGGTGCAGCGTGAAGTTAGCACTCCCACCACTGAATAGTCAATATCTCGGAAAGTATGGGAGCACTAATTATGGGACTGACACCAATCGAAAGCACTAATTGAGCACTGAATATTTGGAACTTCTCAGAATTAGTGCTCGTGGTGGGGGTGCAGCGTGAAGTTAGCACTCCCACCACTGAATAGTCAACATCTCGGAAAGTATGGGAGCACTAATTATGGGACTGACACCAATCGAAAGCACTAATTGAGCACTGAATATTTGGAACTTCTCAGAATTAGTTCTCGTGGTGGAGGTGCAGCGTGGATTAGCACTCCCACCACTGAATAGTCAACATCTCGAAAAGTATGGGAGCACTAATTATGGGACTGACACCAATCGAAAGCACTAATTGAGCACTGAATATTTGGAACTTCTCAGAATTAGTGCTCGTGGTGGGGGTGCAGCGTGAAGTTAGCACCCCCACCACTGAATAGTCAATATCTCGGAAAGTATGGGAGCACTAATTATGGGACTGACACCAATCGAAAGCACTAATTGAGCACTGAATATTTGGAACTTTTCAGAATTAGTTCACATGGTGGGGGTGCAGCGTGAAGTTAGCACCCCCACCACTGAATAGTCAATATCTCGGAAAGTATGGGAGCACTAATTATGGGACTGACACCAATCGAAAGCACTAATTGAGCACTGAATATTTGGAACTTCTCAGAATTAGTTCTCGTGGTGGAGGTGCAGCGTGAAGTTAGCACTCCCACCACTGAATAGTCAACATTTCGGAAAGTATGGGAGCACTAATTATGGGACTGACACCAATCGAAAGCACTAATTGAGCACTGAATATTTGGAACTTCTCAGAATTAGTGCTCGTGGTGAGGGTGCAGCGTGAAGTTAGCACCCCCACCACTGAATAGTCAATATCTCGGAAAGTATGGGAGCACTAATTATGGGACTGACACCAATCGAAGGCACTAATTGAGCACTGAATATTTGGAACTTCTCAGAAATAGTGCTCGTGGTGGGGGTGCAGCGTGAAGTTAGCACCCCCACCACTGAATAGTCAACATCTCGGAAAGTATGGGAGCACTAATTATGGGACTGACACCAATCGAAAGCACTAATTGAGCACTGAATATTTGGAACTTCTCAGAATTAGTGCTCGTGGTGGGGGTGCAGCGTGATGTTAGCACCCCCACCACTGAATAGTCAATATCTCGGAAAGTATGGGAGCACTAATTATGGGACTGACACCAATCGAAAGCACTAATTGAGCACTGAATATTTGGAACTTCTCAGAAATAGTGCTCGTGGTGGGGGTGCAGCGTGAAGTTAGCACCCCCACCACTGAATAGTCAATATCTCGGAAAGTATGGGAGCACTAATTATGGGACTGACACCAATCGAAAGCACTAATTGAGCACTGAATATTTGGAACTTTTCAGAATTAGTTCTCATGGTGGGGGTGCAGCGTGAAGTTAGCACCCCCACCACTGAATAGTCAATATCTCGGAAAGTATGGGAGCACTAATTATGGGACTGACACCAATCGAAAGCACTAATTGAGCACTGAATATTTGGAACTTCTCAGAAATAGTGCTCGTGGTGGGGGTGCAGCGTGAAGTTAGCACCTCCACCACTGAATAGTCAATATCTCGGAAAGTATGGGAGCACTAATTATGGGACTGACACCAATCGAAAGCACTAATTGAGCACTGAATATTTGGAACTTTTCAGAATTAGTTCTCATGGTGGGGGTGCAGCGTGAAGTTAGCACCCCCACCACTGAATAGTCAATATCTCGGAAAGTATGGGAGCACTAATTATGGGACTGACACCAATCGAAAGCACTAATTGAGCACTGAATATTTGGAACTTCTCAGAATTAGTTCTCATGGTGGAGGTGCAGCGTGGATTAGCACTCCCACCACTGAATAGTCAACATCTCGGAAAGTATGGGAGCACTAATTATGGGACTGACACCAATCGAAAGCACTAATTGAGCACTGAATATTTGGAACTTCTCAGAATTAGTGCTCGTGGTGAGGGTGCAGCGTGAAGTTAGCACCCCCACCACTGAATAGTCAATATCTCGGAAAGTATGGGAGCACTAATTATGGGACTGACACCAATCGAAAGCACTAATTGAGCACTGAATATTTGGAACTTCTCAGAATTAGTTCTCATGGTGGAGGTGCAGCGTGGATTAGCACTCCCACCACTGAATAGTCAACATCTCGGAAAGTATGGGAGCACTAATTATGGGACTGACACCAATCGAAAGCACTGATTGAGCACTGAATATTTGGAACTTCTCAGAATTAGTGCTCGTGGTGGGGGTGCAGCGTGAAGTTAGCACTCCCACCACTGAATAGTCAACATCTCGGAAAGTATGGGAGCACTAATTATGGGACTGACACCAATCGAAAGCACTAATTGAGCACTGAATATTTGGAACTTCTCAGAATTAGTTCTCGTGGTGGAGGTGCAGCGTGGATTAGCACTCCCACCACTGAATAGTCAACATCTCGGAAAGTATGGGAGCACTAATTATGGGACTGACACCAATCGAAAGCACTAATTGAGCACTGAATATTTGGAACTTCTCAGAATTAGTGCTCGTGGTGGGGGTGCAGCGTGAAGTTAGCACCCCCACCACTGAATAGTCAATATCTCGGAAAGTATGGGAGCACTAATTATGGGACTGACACCAATCGAAAGCACTAATTGAGCACTGAATATTTGGAACTTTTCAGAATTAGTTCTCATGGTGGGGGTGCAGCGTGAAGTTAGCACCCCCACCACTGAATAGTCAATATCTCGGAAAGTATGGGAGCACTAATTATGGGACTGACACCAATCGAAAGCACTAATTGAGCACTGAATATTTGGAACTTCTCAGAATTAGTTCTCGTGGTGGAGGTGCAGCGTGAAGTTAGCACTTCCACCACTGAATAGTCAACATCTCGGAAAGTATGGGAGCACTAATTATGGGACTGACACCAATCGAAAGCACTAATTGAGCACTGAATATTTGGAACTTTTCAGAATTAGTTCTCATGGTGGGGGTGCAGCGTGAAGTTAGCACCCCCACCACTGAATAGTCAATATCTCGGAAAGTATGGGAGCACTAATTATGGGACTGACACCAATCGAAAGCACTAATTGAGCACTGAATATTTGGAACTTCTCAGAATTAGTGCTCGTGGTGGGGGTGCAGCGTGAAGTTAGCACCCCCACCACTGAATAGTCAATATCTCGGAAAGTATGGGAGCACTAATTATGGGACTGACACCAATCGAAAGCACTAATTGAGCACTGAATATTTGGAACTTTTCAGAATTAGTTCTCATGGTGGGGGTGCAGCGTGAAGTTAGCACCCCCACCACTGAATAGTCAATATCTCGGAAAGTATGGGAGCACTAATTATGGGACTGACACCAATCGAAAGCACTAATTGAGCACTGAATATTTGGAACTTCTCAGAATTAGTTCTCGTGGTGGAGGTGCAGCGTGAAGTTAGCACTCCCACCACTGAATAGTCAACATCTCGGAAAGTATGGGAGCACTAATTATGGGACTGACACCAATCGAAAGCACTAATTGAGCACTGAATATTTGGAACTTCTCAGAATTAGTTCTCGTGGTGGAGGTGCAGCGTGAAGTTAGCACTCCCACCACTGAATAGTCAACATCTCGGAAAGTATGGGAGCACTAATTATGGGACTGACACCAATCGAAAGCACTAATTGAGCACTGAATATTTGGAACTTCTCAGAATTAGTGCTCGTGGTGGGGGTGCAGCGTGAAGTTAGCACCCCCACCACTGAATAGTCAATATCTCGGAAAGTATGGGAGCACTAATTATGGGACTGACACCAATCGAAAGCACTAATTGAGCACTGAATATTTGGAACTTCTCAGAATTAGTGCTCGTGGTGGGGGTGCAGCGTGAAGTTAGCACCCCCACCACTGAATAGTCAATATCTCGGAAAGTATGGGAGCACTAATTATGGGACTGACACCAATCGAAAGCACTAATTGAGCACTGAATATTTGGAACTTTTCAGAATTAGTTCTCATGGTGGGGGTGCAGCGTGAAGTTAGCACCCCCACCACTGAATAGTCAATATCTCGGAAAGTATGGGAGCACTAATTATGGGACTGACACCAATCGAAAGCACTAATTGAGCACTGAATATTTGGAACTTCTCAGAATTAGTTCTCGTGGTGGAGGTGCAGCGTGAAGTTAGCACTCCCACCACTGAATAGTCAACATCTCGGAAAGTATGGGAGCACTAATTATGGGACTGACACCAATCGAAAGCACTAATTGAGCACTGAATATTTGGAACTTCTCAGAATTAGTTCTCGTGGTGGAGGTGCAGCGTGAAGTTAGCACTCCCACCACTGAATAGTCAACATCTCGGAAAGTATGGGAGCACTAATTATGGGACTGACACCAATCGAAAGCACTAATTGAGCACTGAATATTTGGAACTTCTCAGAATTAGTGCTCGTGGTGGGGGTGCAGCGTGAAGTTAGCACCCCCACCACTGAATAGTCAATATCTCGGAAAGTATGGGAGCACTAATTATGGGACTGACACCAATCGAAAGCACTAATTGAGCACTGAATATTTGGAACTTCTCAGAATTAGTGCTCGTGGTGGGGGTGCAGCGTGAAGTTAGCACCCCCACCACTGAATAGTCAATATCTCGGAAAGTATGGGAGCACTAATTATGGGACTGACACCAATCGAAAGCACTAATTGAGCACTGAATATTTGGAACTTCTCATAATTAGTGCTCGTGGTGGGGGTGCAGCGTGATGTTAGCACCCCCACCACTGAATAGTCAATATCTCGGAAAGTATGGGAGCACTAATTATGGGACTGACACCAATCGAAAGCACTAATTGAGCACTGAATATTTGGAACTTCTCAGAATTAGTGCTCGTGGTGGGGGTGCAGCGTGATGTTAGCACCCCCACCACTGAATAGTCAATATCTCGGAAAGTATGGGAGCACTAATTGAGCACTGCAAATTTGGAACTTCTCAGAATTAGTGCTCGTGGTGGGGGTGCCAACTTCACGGACCTTAACTTAAATCTTCAGATTGTTCATTTTATATATATATATATATATATATATATATATATATATATATATATATATATATATATATATATATATATATATATATATATATATATATATATATATATATATATATATATATATATATATATATATATATATATATATATATATATATATATATATATATATATATATATATATATATATATATATATATATATATATATATATATATATATATATATGTTGTGACGGATGTTCTCGCGGATTGAGTAGAATGTTGTACCGTGCTCTCGGGTTGACCGCGTATGCTCTTTAGAAGAGATCTAACGCACTACGCACTACGCACGCCGAAGACTACGGATCCCCTGAAGATGGCAAGTCACATATTGCCGAAACGTTGGAGAGACAAAGGATCTTTTAAGATCCAGCAGTTCTCTTCTAAAGAGCATACGCGGTCAACCCGAGAGCACGGTACAACATATATATATATATATATATATATATATATATATATATATATATATATATATATATATATATATATATACAGATTTATATATATATATATATAAATATATATATATATATATATATATTTATATATATATATATATATATATATATATATATATATATATATATATATATATATATATATATATATATATATATATATATATATATATATATATATATATATATATATATAAGTATACGTATATGTGTATATGTATATGTATAAGTGTATATGTATATATATGTATATATATATATATATATATATATATATATATATATATATATATATATATATATATATATATATATATATATATATATGTACACCTAGAGACCCGGACAATTAGGTCACTGCCATCCTATTTCCTGACCAATTTCTATGATAATAGAGGAGGCTTTGTTTTGATCGTCTCCACTGTGTCTGTTGTTTGGATTCAATTGGTTTCCTAATAGCTTTGAGTGATTTAAAAAATTGTATTATTTATTTTTTCACATCAAAATGGCTGATCCGATTGAACTGAAAGTACGGAATAAGGTGTATAATCATTATACTGACATTTCCTGATAATTTTAATTCTCTCGAAGGAAATATTTTTGATGAACTTTTTGCTCGGGTTTATTCTTATGAGAATTTTGAAAATTTTGAAATGAGTTTTCTCAGAAGTGATTCAATCGATTGGGCCTCAAAAATGTATAGTATCGAATTAGATGAGGACACTTGATGCCAAGTTTGAACTGATTTTGAATATTTGTTTGACCTGTGGAGCGCGAACCCCCTAAAAAAGAAGGGCACTTTTTGGAAGAAAAAACAGGCATTTTTCAAGGGGTATGGTGAAATTGAGTCTTCGCTTTGCTCATGCAATTATTCACGGAAAAACCATCCAATTTATACGCACCGTATATCCACACGGGTATACGGCTAAAAATCGTTATTTCAAATTATACCAATGTGATTATGGTAGGAACTGGGGTTCATGATTATTTTTTCCTCACAACAATGAGTACTGAATAGAAAAATGAAAAGATCGGAAGAAAAAAATTTACAAAATTGGAGTGAATATTCTCTCACCAATATTACATTTGAATTGATCGTCTTTTTACTCAATATAAGTATAATTTTCACAATTTTTCAGATGAGAAATATTGTATCTAATTTATCATTTGTGACGGAAAGATAGCTCCCGAGTTGCCCAGTCCAAACGATCCTAACTTTGTCAAACAATGAATCTAGTTCAAGTTTTCGAAATCAAGAAGACCGTGAGCGCATCAGGAAGAAAAAATGAGAGAAATGAGATTCATTTCATTTGATATGCTGTTGATATGGACATGGTGTTGATAATTCAAATTTGAGTTCAAGTCTAGAAATATCGGATTGGTTAAAAAATCGAGTGTTGAAGGATTCTTAGAATTTTAAAAAAAATGATACCGATTCCTTTCGACTTCAGAGCAAAGTATCGAATCGTTCAAAAAATCGAACGTTCAACGATTTAGAAAAACAATTGATTTGTTTCCACTGTCGATTATTGTAACCCGGGCCAATTCGACTCTAAATCGAAGTATCAAAATATCAAATCTGTTTGAAAAATAGAACGTTGAATCGATTTAACAATAGAAGAAAGGAACGCCAATCCAATCAAGAAGACACGAGCAAACAAGTGAATGCACCGCCACCTTCGCACAGTGAGAGGAGAATCATGACACAAACCTCGGTAGATCCGCCAGAGCGTTGTGTGACAGATTACAGAATCCCAACTTGTTCAAGTCCGACAGATGCGAAGAGTCGATCTTCGTCAGATTATTATGCGACAAATCCAGCACTTCCGTGTCCCTCAAACCTCGGAACTGATTCTTCTTCAGCTCTTTGATCTGGTTACCATGGAGATCGAGAGTTTTGAGTTTCTTGAGCGGTGCCAGCGAGTCGGGCGGAATGACTGTGAGCTGGCCGTTAGTCAGGTGGAAACGTTCGAGGCGCGAGGGTAAAGCGCTGTCTTTGAAGATCGTGGAGGGGATTGCATTGATTTCGTGGCCATCGATGTTTATTATTGATAGATTGCCAAGGATCTGGAAGTAGTAATAATTAAGTTACATTTATGTGTGGTTAAATTGAGAGTAATAAATATTGTCGCTTCAGAGATGTCACTATGAGAAATGAACCTGGGAACTAATCTATGTCGTTTCACCAAATACTTCAGTGTCTATCTTCTTTGAATATTCAGGAAGTTATCATGATAGGGTGTTTGATTTCAATTTTCATGCAGCAAAAAGTGAGCGAAAATACTGAAAAAATATTCTTTCCCACTCAGAATGAAATGAATAATGAATAAGTGAATGAATAATCGAATCATTATGCATGAAATCAGAAACACATTCATATCACGAACAAAATGTCATTCGATTGACTTTCAGTTCCTATCAGGCCATTCTTCAGACAATTATTACCTCAAACTCTGTACTGATGTATCCATACAAATCTCATCAATTTCACCAACATTAACATTTCCTTGTGGATCAATTGAAGATGTTAGATCTTTAATTAACTTCGACATTTATATGGCCTTTATAGCATTCGACCATGTACATTTGTTTAACTGTAGGCAGCTACTTATCAACGGAAGAGGAATATCGACCACTAACAAAATGACTGTGAAATATCTGGTATTACGTAATATCGCTTACAACTTTAACAATTCTAAGCTTTTGAAAGATGCAGTTGCGTTTCTTATAGCAACTGTCATTATTCTGAAGAATCACAATGACACAAGAAATATTGAGGTACCTGTTACTAACCATTCTGATGCTCATGCTGCGAGAAATGAAAAGAAAATTGATGATAATATTTGATATGAGCTTCCCTTTTGAGCGGATCATCCTCAACTGATTCTGTTCAAATTTCGAGTTACTTTTAGGCTTACTAACAAAGTAATGTGAGTGCATAATAACTAGGGCAAAACTGTCGACTTGGATTTACCAGG
>CAXFZR010000265.1:0-15000 GCA_964007535.1 Brachyptera risi
TTGCCTGATCACAAAAATTGCATCCCTGATGGACCGGCCTTCTCCAAATCCTTACACTTTTCTTTTCTCAGGTCTGCTTCCACAACTTCCTTCGATGTAAACTCTTGACACTTTCTCTAATAACTCTATTCACTTCTCTAACTTTTCTTATAACTATGATTATATATTTTTTCAGAAAATGGTTTACGAATTGAATGGATATCAGAAAACATATCATTTCTAGATTACAATTTCAATTCTATCAATTCGTTCAATTCTATCAAGTCTCGATTATATCAATTCAATTGAGAGTACTGAATTACACTTTTATCAAATTATATAAATTCAGTTCATCAATAGTATCGATGAGTCAGCGGTATTAGTTGGGCCCATCCCATGAATATTGAGGGGTCAGCCTCCCCCCCCCCTCCAGCTCCGCCTCCCTGAAAGAAAATCTTCTCATTTATGTCAAATGATCACGACCGTAATGAAAAGTTATCATTTAACAGGTCTTTAAAGCATTTTAATAAAGTATAAATTTGTCTTGAAATATGGTTCGGTCTTTATTTCCCATTTGGAGCTGTTTCCCATTTGGAGCTGTCGCTAGACGCACAATGAGTGTGACAGTAATGGAATACCTCAGTCGCGACGACGCAGAACCCAATTACTTACTTATAAAACGATTAGTGAAATGTTGGGAAAATTAACCCCGATTACAAATTAAATGACCCGGTTAAGAAACATCATTACATGCAATTAGGATGACATATTTCAATTTGAATGATGTTTTGCGTCTTCTTATACGGTGATAACTTTAACAGCATGATAATATCAAGTTGTATAACACTAAGCAGACGCGTTATGTGTTTCCGCGTTGATGGATGAGCTACTTATATCAACTTATATCTTTAGATTGGTTATTTATATATTATTATATATATATATATATATATATATATATATATATATATATATATATATTTATATATATATATGAATATATATGTATATATATATATATATATATATATACATATATATATATATATATATATATATATGAATATATATGTATATATATATATATATATATATATATATATATATATATATATATATATATATATATATATATATATATATATATATTTGTTTATATATATATATATATAAATATATATATATATATATATATATATATATATATATATATATATATATATATATAAGTATATATATATATATATATATATATATATATATATATATATATATATATATATATATATATGAATATATATATATATATATATATATATATATATATATATATATATATATATATATATATATATAATATATATATATATATATATGAATATATATGTATATATATATATATATATATATATATATATATATATATATATATATATATATATATATATATATATGAATATATATATATATATATATATATATATATATATATATATATATATATATATATATATATATATATATATATATATATATATATATATATATATATATATATATATATATATATATATATATATATATATATATACACATCGAGATCCAAACCATTATGTCACTGTCATGCTATGTCCTAATCAATTTCTATTTTGAAGAGGAAGGCTCTGTTTCAATCGTTTACAGTCAATGGGTGACACCTGTTGCTTTAATTCAATAGGTATTTTGATAGCTTTGAGTGATTTACAAAAATTACATTATTTATTTTTTTAACATCAGGACGGCTGTTACGATCTGAATGAATTTCCGGAATAATGTGTATCGTCATTATCACAATTCCCTGAGGATTTGAATCCTCTCGAATGAAATATATTTCACACATTTTTTCTTCTGGGCTATTCTCGTGGGATTTTTGAAAACTTTGAAATGAGTTTTCTCAGAGGTGGCTCGACCGATTTCACTTCGAAACTATACAGTATTGAATTAGATGAGGACACTTGTGTATGCCAAGTTTTAACTGATTTTAGATTTTCGTTTGACCTGTAAAGCGCGGAAAAAAAACTTTTTTCTCGGGTAAGGTGAAATTGAGTCTTCGCTCCGCTCATCCAACAAGAAGGAAATGAGGCTAACACTTGATTGACATGACTTTTTTCTCTAAGATCCGAGCGGAGATCCCTAATATCATCATTCGGGAACAACAAGATTGTATTCGTTCTTCTGGAATGTATTCGATCGAAAGATTGTTCGCAACAATACGGGGAGAAGTTTCATATTCCGAATCGCATTTCCGAAATGAAATGGAAATACTATTCTATTTTGAGTTCTTTATGACGTCATCATCCTTGAGAGGATCTCAGTACTCTGAGTCAGTATGGAATGTTTCAATCAATCCAATAATTCACACATGAAATAATGTTTTTCAGATAATTGATCATCAGCCAATCATCGTTAGATGAGCGTAGCGAGTTCTCCATCCCACTCTTATAGAGCTTTGTCTGTGTGTTTTTTTGGTTTGTTTGTTTGTGAGCACTCCACAGGTCGCAAGGGTTGACTGATCAACATGAAAATTTTGTGTACACGAAAACTCATCCAACTCAGAACTGTATAGTTTTGGGAATGAATTGGTTGGATCGATTTTGAGAAAAATCATCTCAAAGTTTCTAAAAACCTCATAAGATTTGGCTGGGCGGAAAATGTTGAGAAATAAAATCTCTCCAAATGGGATGAAATTCTCCTTGAATGTGTTCAAATAGATTCAACACATTATCACAATTTTGTATGCAATTATAATCAGCAGTTTTGAAGAAAAAAATTAAAACAACTGTTTTTTTTTTCATCAAATATATATCATGAAAATAATGACAGAATTAGGTTGCCGATCGAGATTCACTGCCTCCCAGATTCAATATTTACCCAACAATGAAGTATTTGTATATGCATCAAGGTGTGTAGAATATCAGAGTCGATAAAGTAGCAAGTGTAGAACTACTTCAACGACTTTTATACCTTATTCGGATATCTCGCTCATCTTACAACGCATATTTCGCGTTTGACTAGTTAATTTTGATAATGATTTGTTCACTGGTTTGTACACTTCCTCGTCACAACAATTCACATGTCATTAAATCATTTTCTGTTACAACTGTTGATTGAACAAGATAATGTCATCTCATTCTGGTCAGCTTGAACGCAAGAATCTCTCATCCACAAGTCTAGCTACTCTCATCATTACCATCCTAATGTACACATATCACTTCTTCAACAATCTGAATGATCAACTGCATCTTCTCTTTTCATTCATCACTGAACATTCCAGAGTGATTGATGAACTGAGTATTGTACGTTGTTATCATGTTATCATGTTATCATGTTATCATGTCATCATGTTATCATGTTATCATGTTATCATGTTATCATGTTATCATGTTATCATGTTATCATGTCATCATGTTATCATGTTATCATGTTAACATGTTATCATGTTTTCATGTTATCATGTCATCATGTTATCGTGTTATCATGTCATCATGTTATCATGTTATCATGTTATCATGTTATCATGTTATCATGTTATCATGTTATCATGTCATCATGCTATCATGTTATCATGTTAACATGTTATCATGTCATCATGTTATCATGTCATCATGTTATCATGTTATCATGTTAACATGTTATCATGTTTTCATGTTATCATGTCATCATGTTATCATGTTATCATGTCATCATGCTATCATGTTATCATGTTAACATGTTATCATGTCATCATGTTATCATGTCATCATGTTATCATGTTATCATGTTAACATGTTATCATGTCATCATGTTATCATGTCATCATGTTATCATGTTATCATGTTATCATGTCATCATGTTTTCATGTTATCATGTCATCATGTTATCATGTTATCATGTCATCATGCTATCATGTCATCATGTTATCATGTTATCATGTTAACATGTTATCATGTTTTCATGTTATCATGTCATCATGTTATCATGTTATCATGTCATCATGCTATCATGTCATCATGTTATCATGTCATCATGTTATCATGTCATCATGTTATCATGTTATCATGTTATCATGTTATCATGTTATCATGTTATCATGTTATCATGTCATCATGCTATCATGTTATCATGTTAACATGTTATCATGTCATCATGTTATCATGTCATCATGTTATCATGTTATCATGTTAACATGTTATCATGTTTTCATGTTATCATGTCATCATGTTATCGTGTTATCATGTCATCATGTTATCATGTTATCATGTTATCATGTTAACATGTTATCATGTCATCATGTTATCATGTCATCATGTTATCATGTTATCATGTTAACATGTTATCATGTTTTCATGTTATCATGTCATCATGTTATCGTGTTATCATGTCATCATGTTATCATGTTATCATGTTATCATGTTATCATGTTATCATGTTATCATGTTATCTTGTCATCATGTTATCATGTTATCATGTTAACATGTTATCATGTCATCATGTTATCATGTCATCATGTTATCATGTCATCATGTTATCATGTTATCATGTTAACATGTTATCATGTTTTCATGTTATCATGTCATCATGTTATCGTGTTATCATGTCATCATGTTATCATGTCATCATGTTATCATGTTATCATGTTAACATGTTATCATGTCATCATGTTATCATGTCATCATGTTATCGTGTTATCATGTCATCATGTTATCATGTTATCATGTTATCATGTCATCATGTTATCATGTCATCATGTTATCGTGTTATCATGTCATCATGTTATCATGTCATCATGTTATCATGTTATCATGTTATCATGTTATCATGTCATCATGTTATCGTGTTATCATGTCATCATGTTATCATGTCATCATGTTATCATGTTATCATGTTATCATGTTATCATGTTATCATGTTATCATGTTATCATGTTATCATGTTATCATGTTATCATGTTATCATGTTATCATGTTATCATGTCATCATGTTATCATGTTATCATGTTATCATGTTATCATGTTATCATGTTATCATGTCATCATGTTATCGTGTTATCATGTCATCATGTTATCATGTCATCATGTTATCATGTTATCATGTTATCATGTTATCATGTTATCATGTTATCATGTTATCATGTTGTATGTTATACTGCTTGTTGCTGAGATGATAATTCAATTCAATTCAATTTTCAATTTGAATATCATTTTATTCTTGTTCATGTAATACAGTTAGAAACATACATTTGAATATATAGTTTTATAACAATATCATGATACTAAATTAACAATACATGGAACCAATATTATCTCGACTCAATGAATATATACATCAATTCTAAACGTTTCAAGGTGAAATGGAATTGATCGCAAGAATTCAATTTTGATTTCAAGAAAGAGATTTCAATTGTGATGTTTAATCTTGATTTAGAAACAAGAAGCCCGCGTAAGAGAACCAATATAAATGATAAACAATGTTGATGAACGATGAATCAATTTTAAATAGTTCCAATCCATTGGACAGAAAAATATTCAGTGAAATTCACTGATATCTCAGTAGTATGCACATGAGGGAATATTATCTGATATATATATATAAGTGAATTTCATCAACATTGAGGACATTTTTGTTAATATTTTTGATATTTTCAATCATCAAAAAAGACAACACAAAAATCACGAATCACAAAAATTCAGGATTTTTCAGTGAT
This sequence comes from Brachyptera risi, assembly GCA_964007535.1. Classification (NCBI taxonomy): domain Eukaryota; kingdom Metazoa; phylum Arthropoda; class Insecta; order Plecoptera; family Taeniopterygidae; genus Brachyptera; species Brachyptera risi. Next base: position 5,702 of record CAXFZR010000265.1, read on the forward strand.
CAATTTTTTTTATCACTTTTGTAAATAACCATTGTACTATGTATTGACTATATTACGCTGTAACATCTTGGTATCTCGCTATGCGGACAGCCGTCAATTAAATTGTCATTCTCTCTCTCTCTCTCTATACATTTACAATCATAACTCACATTTTAAAATAACGCTAATTGTATTTTTGGTCCAAATTTTATCTTTATTCTATTTCTCCAGCAATGCACTATAGGCCTACAACTGATGATATAAGTTAGGCCTACTATGAAACTATTCTCTTCATCGCCCCCCCCCCCCCCCCCCAACACGAACCTCTATCTCTGTTTTCTTGATCATCACACGTCCGTACCACACTCCTCTCTCTCAGCCATGCCTCTCTAAAAGGATAAACCATGTTTGGTCTCTCTCTCTGACCAACTGTGTGGGTCGTCTAGGCGCATGCTATCGATTGTACGAGTCCCACCCTAACCCTGGCTTGCCCGGGACGCGGATGCTGTAAAGAGGAGAGAGAAGGAGAGAGTTCGACGAGCAAGTGTGCGAGAGAGACGATAGAGGAGGATAGGGAATCAGAGAGAGGCACATTTACAAACCAAACTATAGAGAAAAGGCATGAATAACATCGGGATAGGGCGTGGTGCAAGATTAGAAACTTTTTCACATTTGGACAACATCAAAACTTTATTGTGTGTTGGGATGAGGGGGGGGAGGAGGAGGGAAAGGGTATTCGAAATTTTTACAATTTTTATCGCTGCTCACTGAAAAGAAGAGAATATTACCTCAGATTTCAGGCATTTTATATCAGTTTTTACTGCTCACATTGATGTCTAGAATTTTTTGAAGTACATCATAACACTAACTAGATTTCAACGAAAAATGACTTTATTCATTTTCCTCATCCAAAAGAAATCTAGGAATCATCATCTTAATTTCAGAAACTGGGAATTATTTACTTGCCCCCAGAACCCAGCTTCTCATACGAGTCGTGACGTAGACATCACCGGACTCTGAACATGTTTCTCCACAGAATCGGTAATGCCTACGTCACGGCTCATGGCCTCTGAGTCGTGACGTAGACATCACTGGACTCTGAACATGTTTCTCCACAGAATCGGTAATGCCTACGTCACGGCTCATGGCCTCTGAGTCGTGACGTAGACATCACTGGACTCTGAACATGTTTCTCCACAGAATCGGTAATGCCTACGTCACGGCTCATGGCCTCTGAGTCGTGACGTAGACATCACTGGACTCTGTTCATGTTTCTTCACAGAATCGGTAATGCCTACGTCACGGCTCATGGCCTCTGAGTCGTGACGTAGACATCACTGGACTCTGTTCATGTTTCTTCACAGAATCGGTAATGCCTACGTCACGGCTCATGGCCTCTGAGTCGTGACGTAGACATCACTGGACTCTGTTCATGTTTCTCCACAGAATCGGTAATGCCTACGTCACGGCTCATGGCCTCTGAGTCGTGACGTAGACATCACTGGACTCTGTTCATGTTTCTTCACAGAATCGGTAATGCCTACGTCACGGCTCATGGCCTCTGAGTCGTGACGTAGACATCACTGGACTCTGTTCATTTTTCTTCACAGAATCGGTAATGCCTACGTCACGGCTCATGGCATCTGGAGGACAGAAAAATCAGTCGGAATCTCTGAAATTGAACTTATGATTTCTAGTATTTATTTAAATTGGTGAAATAAAATCGTGATCATTGATTGGAATATACTTTGGAGGTTGTTGTATCCTTTAAATTGAAACCATGCAGATATAGTATTCGGTCCCTATTCACTCTAAACGGTTTCCATGGAAACGACGTACGTCACGTGATGTGGGAATGATCAGATATACAGCCGGGAAGGTTCGAATTCGAGACAGATAACAATTGAACCATTTAAATTTCAACCTTGAAATGGATCAACATTTTCGATTCACACACATGATCAATGTCATGTTATTCCTCAGATATTCAAGTAATTGATGAATAATTGAGAATAATCGAGAGCAAGTGATTGAATGAATGGGGAGTGTAACAGTTAAGGGTCCATGAGACTCGCGAGATATCAGTTATTCGGTGATCAGACTCATTTTGAAACAAATTATCATAAAAATTGGAAAGTTTTGTTCGCAATGAACTTATTTCAAGCGTAAAGTCAAGAAGTTTCTAATTCATCACAGCTTTCATGATGTGAATGAATATTTAACGAACGAAAAAGAGTAGTTGTAGCTGTCTGTAGTAAATTATTGGAATTCGATCGGGATATTATATCTTAAGAGCTTCACCCAGAAGTTTTATTGCCCATTTGATTCATACTTGCCACGAACCAATACAGGTATCACAATCTCATTATTTTGATGATTATTTCACTTTTCTTATCCATTCAATAATTTAATGATATAATATTTTCATTGTTATATATCAATTGTTAATCATAGTCACCCATCATTTTGATGTTCATTTTAATCCAGACAACTTTCAAGACCTGCTTGATATGTTGACGATGATCATTTTATCTTGGATAGGCCTATAATAGTATGAACTTGAGGAAAATGAATCAAATGAGATGGAACGAAACTTCTGAATTGTATGAGATACAGGAATTTGAATAGAAAAAAATGGATTTTTCCAATGCATTAATATTCGGAAACTGAAAGACTTTCATCTGCGGCGGAAAGTTATATGATCACCGACAGTGCAGTCCTGGTGTTGAAGTTCATTGATTTTAAATAATTGAAATGGGATGGTTAAATTGCCCTTGTGGTGCCCCATCCAAACGATCCTACTTCTCTTTCATTGCCCTAATTGGGGAACAATAGTTTTGTATCAAGTTCCGATGTAATTAACTGGGCAAACATGTTATGTGTTTCTGCGTTGATGGATGAGCTACTTAAATCAACTTATATCTTTGAATTGATTATTTATATATATATACACTTTGAGATCCGAACCATTATGTCGCCGTCATCTCATTTTTACTCAATAATGTATATGATAATGAAGAAGGCTTTGTTTTAATCGTTCACAATTAAGTGGTGACACCTGTAGAAAATTCCCTGAGAATTCGAATTCTCTCGGATGAAATGTTTTTCACGAATTTTATCTTCCGGGTTATTCTTATGGTATTTTTGAAAACTTTATAATAAGTTTTCTCAAAAGTGATTCTACCGATCATACGGCTCAAAACTATACAGTATCAAATTAGATAAGGACACCTGTGTATGCCAAGTTTCAACTGATTTTGGATTTTCGTTCGACCTGTGGAGCGCGAACAAAAAAAAAGAACAAACCAAAAAATAAGTACTTTTTTTCGAGTATGGCGAAATTGAGTCTTCGCTTCGCTCAATCAAGATAAAAAAAACATCCGAGGCGGTATGGAATTTGACTAATTGTCGAGCGTGCACGGCTCAATTCTTTTCAAGCTGAATACGTCTAATTGACAGTTAGGAGATATATTCTGGATAGTTTCAACCTAAACCACCTTGAAGGTATTAGGAGTAACCTTTCAGAAGTATCATATTTTGCTAAATCGACTCCCATAGACTCAATATTACCATCTTATACCAGCAAATGCAGTGCATGATGGTTAACGCACTTGCTTTATATGACCCGGGAGGTAGTGGGGATATCGGATCGGTTCGATCCTCGCTACCATCCATTTTTACACGGTTTTTCGTGGATATACCTTCTGTAGTCTAGGCTAATGCCGGGATGGTTCCCACGATATAGGCCACGATCGATTCCTTACCACTATTATTTCCATACCCATAAGACCTTCATTCCATCATCCCATCATCTCATTAATCATTCATCCGAGGCCAATAGATCTTAGTAATCATTACAGTGCGTCGTTCAAATCGAATATTTTTTTTTTTTTTAATAACATCAAAACTTGATACAAAATCATTGTTTCCCAATTAAGGCTATGGATGAAAGGTAGGATCGTTTGGACGGGGCACCACAAGGGCGATCTTACCACCCCATTTCAATTATTTAAAACAAATGAACTTTAAAACAATTAAATAGTTTTGACATTCATTGAAAAAAATTCAATTTCAACTAAAATTTTCAGCAAACTTGAAAAAATATCCAAGAAACTTGAGCAGACGGTGGAACACCAATCGTATCATGTCCTATTCAGATGAAATGATTGGAGATCATATACCTTTAGTTAGTCACACCATGTCAGGGATAGTGATCGTATAATACAACATAGATATTGGTTGAAATGAGAGAATCACGGCAAGTGACAGCGAGCATGGTCAGTTACAAGGAGTCTTTTGTAACTATTGTGATATGTAACAGTTATTCATACTGAGAAAGAAAATATCTTATTTGTCACGGCACCTCCACCAATTAACACACATCGAGGCGAAAACCACTCTCAGACTCCGTTCAGCTGACTGAGTCTCAGACTGATACGAGTGGCCGAGTGGTTAATACACCTGACCGTCATCCAGGAGACCGGGGTTTAATTCCCGCCATGGTTGACCATCCTGACAGGGGTTTCTCGTGATTTCCTTCTGTCCTTCAGGTCCATACTGGGATAGTTCCTCATCAACGGGCCACGATCGACTCTTTTCCACTATACAAAAACACATATCTGATGAAATAACCTTCCATCTCATCATCCCATCATCTCATATATCATCCACCGACGCCAATAGATCGTACTCATCAGTGGAGTGTGTCGTTAAACCCAATATGAATGAATACAAATAAAAGTCTCAGTTCTCAGTTTCAGTTCTAGATCGTGGGTCGAACCGTATAACACGATGAATTGTTGAGTATATTTATGCTCTGGAATTGCTGCATACGTGATATCCGCAGTCGGCTAATGGAGTGCAACAAAAGAAATTTTCAATAGAACCATTCTTGCATTCCTCATCTTGCAATGATTGATATATTCTTCTCATAACTCCTCTCCTATACACAAGCCTTGACTTATTCCGGTTTTATAAGACGAGCTTTAGCGAGGATTCAATTTGACATACGGAAAAAAATTGATGTTTGTTTTGATGATTTTTTTTTTCATGATTTTTTATGTTTCCTTGTCGGTTATCCACAGGTCAAACGGCTACAGCTATCAGCTTCAAACTTTTTTTTCTTAATGGTTCCTCATCTCAATTAGATTTGTAAAGTTTTGTGGCATTATCGGGTGGTAACTTTCATTTTTATGACTTTTATAAATTTAAAAAACACTTATTAGAGTAACACGGCGGGAAAAAATAGAAATATTTTTATTTTCAAAGAGGATGACATTTTGTGTCAAGTTGAATTACATTTTGATACACACTTCAGATAAACCATCTTTGGTCTCCCATCAGTCTCAAATCATATTGCTATTATTTTTAATGTGGTGCTTCGTATTTTGTTAAGTGATAATTATGACTTGAAACCTGTTTCTTGTTTGTTTTGACATTCATGCTGTTTATAATGTTGTTCCTCATTTTGTATATCATGCTTCACTGTATCTATATATTCTTCACTACATGTTGCACCAACCAAGCCACCTCAAGGTTTTGTAAATTTCTCACATTCTCATTCTATGTTATTGGTAGATCACATATTTTTTTTCCATTGGTATCTTTGTCATTGTATCTTTTGTGATATTATAGTCCATCGCTTAATCAGTGTAATTCCGAGTCATTGTATCGTGAATAATAGTCCATCGTGTAGATCATATTCCTTCTTTTGGTACACTCATATTCTTCATTGCCACTCAATTCATCAATTATGTTCATATTTCCTCAATCACCATACTATCTAATGTATAAAATCTAGAGCTAAGCAATATACAGATATAAATATTTTTTTTCCACAGTCCAGTCTCCCTTGGTGACTTATGAATTGTATTCCACTGTTCAGCTTTTTTATTTTGTATGTACAAAACTAATGACAATGAAAAAAAAAAATGAAAAAAAAAAAAAAAAAATATATATATATATATATATATATATATATATATATATATATATATATATATATATATATATATATATATATATATATATATATATATATATATAGGTATATAGGTATATATTGGTTATATCGGTAGGAAAGCGTATCATTGGAACATCAGTAACTGAGACAAGTGGTCGAGTGGGTAAAACACTGAACGATTATTCAGGAGACAAGGGTTCGATTCCCTCCAAGGTCGAACTTCCTGACAGTTTTTATCCGTGGTTTTTCTTTGTCATTCAGGTCAATACTGGCATAGTCTCCTGATAATTGACCACGACCGACTCATTCTCACTATCCAAAAATCACGAAATAAAATAACCTCTCATCTCATCATCCCATCATGTCATTCATTATTCACCGACACCAATATATGACAGTCATCAAAACAGGGGATCAAACAACTCAATACAGATAAATGAAAGAAAAAAAAATAGTGGAATCAATTCCTTCGATGTGTTGCAGTTTGTAAACATTGTGAGAACTCGGAATTTCCATGATATTGGTGAAAGGACGTGGGAAGCTGAGGTGGTAAGGATTCGGCTTAGATAGTTTTAAGGTCGGAAAATCTCATGATTCTGAGATTTCCAGGATCCACATGACGTCATCTCGTATCCAAACAGTCGTACCATTGCAGCAAAATACTGTAGGTCAGTGATTTGTTGTAGATACGATCGCTTATAAGCCAGATATCGAAACATTTTCAACCGTGAAACTTCAGGATACCATCGAGGAATAGGCCCACTCACAATATATCACAGATAATTTCCATCTGTAGTTAGAATACATTTTTTTGAAAACAAGATAAACTTCTGTGATTAGTTTGTAGAGAAATCATTCGGATTTAACCCCCATTTGGAGCCTTGAAATCCTTCCTCACCTTCCATACCTTGACATTACACCCTTCAAAACAGCACAACCCATTCGAATCTTTATAGCAACATAATCCAGAAAAAAGAAGTAAATGATAATCATCCCAATTATTATCATATAAATTCATCGATATAGTGATCGTTATATCATCACGAATTCAAACTCATCCTAGTGTCCAATAAACCAATAAAATGAAGAATTACCATGTGATGTGGATCTAAATGACGAGGGGAACGATATTGAACTGTACTGTTCAGAACTCGCTGATGAGTAATCTGAAGCGGTTTATATGCAGGAAATGTCGATTTTTCCTGAAATGAATACGTAGGCGGGTGTAACGGCGCGTTAACGGCCAAGTTATTTTCCGCCCGAATAGTTATTATATTGGGTCGAGATTGAGGGTGAGTGGAAAACATTATTATTCCTTGTCATCGTTGGAATCTGGGGATATTATTATTCGTAATTTGGAATGACTGCAATCCTAGCAGCTTTAACCTATATTTTCTTGGCAGTGCGCGCTTATCTATTTACGATTCATATACTGAAAAGAATTGGGCTTCGTTTCCTTATTTTTTTGTATTTTTTCTCACGCAGACAGAAAAAAAAATCAACTCGAAACGTGTTTTACATATTGGTTTCACTCCAGGATAGGTTGAGATCATTTCTCCTCAAAATGAATTCAACGGTTTTCCCGGAAAAAATAGAAACGTTTGGAAAATACCCATGAGAATATACAGGATGAAAAATACTTGGAATATGACAATTTTTCGAAACCTTGAAAGTTCTCACTGTATATGGAAAACACCATACATATTCTCAGTGATTTCCACAACAATCGTAAGGAAAATAAGGAAGAAAACGCAATAAATGATAAATACATTTTATTGAATACTGGAATGAATTGGTGTAAATGAATGAATTGGATGAATATCAACAAATTTCATGTGAGGTTTCAGAACATTCACAGTGATTCAAGGTCCGTAGATGTGGAGTGAGCTGACAAAATATTTTCCATTCTGGATTACCATACTTCTAAGCTCATTTCACAACGCGCATCCCGCGTATTCATATACAAATCGTCCATATTTGATCACATATTGTACGTATGATAACAGCAATGCTTTTTGAGCAGAAACCTGTCGAAAGATGTTCAGGAAAAGGAATGTATTGCATTGCTGATCAGAAGATTGTGGAGAATGAACTTCAGAGAAGTGAATGTGGATCATTGAAAGCACAGTTTCTAACACTGTCTCTACTCGGACACAGAATAGAAACAAGGAATTGTTTTTTTTTTTTTTTTTTTTTTTTAATAACATCGAAACTTGATACAAAATCATTGTTCCCCAATTGAGGCTATGGATGAGAGATAGGATCGTTTGGACGGGGCACCACAAGGGCGATCTTACCACCCCATTTTGATTATTTAAAACTAATGGTCTTCAACACCAGGACTGCGCTGTCTGTGACCATAATTTTTCGCAGTAGATAAAAGTCTTTCAGTATAAACACACGAATGTTGATATCTTCCACTTTGAACTAAGTCTCTTGGGCAATGATTACTTCTTTCCCTTGACAGCAGATGTAAAATTGATCATTATACAAAAAGCACAAATTAAATTAGTGATAGGCCTATAATGTAATCTATAGGAATTGTCATCAGGAAATTAGAGAAACAAGCTGAAATGATTTATTACACGAGCTTTAGCGAGGATTCAATTTGACATACTGAAAAAAATTGGTGTTCGTTTTTATGTTGTTTTTTTTTTTTTTTTTTTGTTTTTATGTTTTTTGTCGGTTCTCCACAGGTCAAACGGCTACAGCTATCAACTTAAAACTTTTTTTCATCATGGTTCCTCATCTAACTTAGATCTGTATAGTTTTGTGGCATTATCGGGTGGTAACTTTTTTTTTTATGAATTTTAGAAATTTCAAAAATCCCCATTAGAATAACCCGGAGGAAAATACTTGAAAAATCAAAATTTTTCAAGACCTCTCAAATTTTCGCCGAATATAAAGGAAACTATTAAGCACATTTTGAGAGATTTTTCGCATCAATCGGATGAGAAATAACGAAGAAAACGCATTTATAAAGCATTTTCCCATCAATTTAGGCTATTACGGGAACCAATTAAATCTATAGCAACAAGTGTCACCAATTAATTCAAAACGATTGAAATGAATGAAGAGAAAGGCCGTGACATAACTGATTCTCGTAAGGTTTTTGAACGTTTGGAGTGATCCAAGGTCTGTAGATGTAGATTGGGTTGACAAATTATTTTTCATTCTAGATTTCTATACCCCTAAGCTCGTCTAACAACGCGCATCCCGCGTTTTCCTAGTAGAGACACAAATTCAAAACCAAGTTGAGGTTGAATGATGGAGAGAATCGAGAATGATCAGACGAGCTTTAGCGAGGATCCAATTTTACATACTGTACAAATTTGGTGTTCGTTTTCATGTTTTTTTT
>CAXFZR010000266.1:0-27500 GCA_964007535.1 Brachyptera risi
CCCTATACTATCGATGAGGACCAACAACGCGTGGTTAAAGGTCAAGCATGATCTGTACATCCATTGTATGGACATTTCCTCCATGAACGACTTCAATTATTCTGAATATCTAATATTTCGTAGTAAATATTAGATGTATATATATATATATATATAAATGTATATATATATATATATAGGCCTATATATATATATATATATATATATATATATATATATATATATATATATATATATATATATATATATGTATATTAATATATATATATATATATTATATATATATATATATATATATATATATATATATATATATATATATATATATATATATATATATATATATATATATATATATATATATATATATATATATATATATATATATATATATATATATATATATATATATATATATGTATATATATATATATATATATGTATATATATATATATATATATATATATATATATATATATATATATATATATATATATATATATATATATATATATATATATATATATATATATATATATATATATATATATATATATATATATATATATATATATATATATATATGTATTGTTACCGCCGATCTTAGAGATGGCGATGAGAGACCAGTGGACTGTATTCGGATGCCGACTTGGCATTAATAATCAGGCGAGCATAATCCAAACTCGGATTATGCCTCACCCCAAAACGATACGTATTTGGTATACGTCGACTTGACGTTGTTATTGACCAAATCAAAGAATAAATAGAAAGCGAAACAAAATAGATCAGACCTGAGTGGTGTCCCCGCACACCATTCGAATAAACAATAAACAAAAGCTTGAGAGAAAACAAAACACCCAACTTCGTAAATGATAGAGACCAAAACAAATGTGAAGAATTAGAAACAAGAAAGTATGGAAAGAGGTCCTATTAACGACTCAAGAAGAAAGAAAAATAGAAAAGAAACAACTGCGTACATGCGAAATAATGTACAGTACGTCCGAACTCTAACAAAGTAGAGAAGGACGGGAGATGCTCACACAACAAGAGCTGGTCGAGAATATGAGCGAATTCACCCACTTGACGAGCGACTAAGAGACGTCCGATGCGAATCGAGTATGGAAAAGAACTGAATACTCGACGAGAGCCGTTTCGAGACGTCCGGTCTGAATCGAGTATAGCAGAGAACTGAGCTGCGAGGCCTGACGGGTTCAGGCAACGCGAGAATGGCGAGCTGTGATTGGATGCAGCACATCGCGTGACAACCCACCAGCCAACCAGCAATGAGAAAGGAAGGTCGACTAGAAACACGGTTTGCAATGTATAAACAACATTCCATGACGTGAATGAATGATTTCATGTTCAAATGACAAACTAGGGAAAACGAGCTAGCTGGTCTCAAAAGACCGGCGTTAACATACCGCCCACCAAAATGAACATTTTAAAGCTGAGGTAAACGATACGGAAAATAAGGAACATGAAATTAGAACAGCAAACTGTTCGTAAGAAGCCTTGTAACTTCATAGGCAACGTGAGCAAAAAGATTTTCACCGAGTAATTGGATTGCTTCCCAATTGGATCGGAGAACAGCAAAGAAATCGCACATGATCCGAGCGATTCATTGAGGAGAAAACGCAACCATTTTATTCAATGGTCGCTGACTTTTCAAAAAAAAATGGAAAAAAGAGAGAACAACAAGAAAGTTAACATGAAGAAATGATCAAAGCACCAATGCGTGCTTTGAACAGAAAGAATACACGAAGTAATATCAACTCGACTATTCGGAAGTCGGGAGTGACACCAGTTTATTCACCGGGCGCTTATAAGTACCGGTTGAGGTGCGAACAGAGACGACCCGAACGGTGCCGTCTAGCCCGGGGTGAGTCTCGACCACTCTGCCGATTGGCCAGGCCAAAGGATTGCTTGTGGCATCGTGGAAAAATACCACATCCCCGACAGCCAGGTTGGGACAGCCCCGAACCCATTTACGGCGTTGCATCTGCGTATTCAAGTACTCCGACGACCAACGCGTCCAAAAGGCCTGGTGCAGTTGGCGCAATCGTACCCAACGATCAGGATGCGAGTGGTTTCCTGGCACCGTTTGTTCAGGTGGAGCTAACAAAGCGGTGCCGATTAGAAAGTGTCCGGGAGTTAGAAAGTCGTAGCTTTCGGCAGGGTCAGATGAGAGGGCGCAGAGAGGTCGACTGTTGAGGACGGCCTCAATGCGGCAGAATAGGGTGGCGTACTCCTCAAAGGTGTGAGGTGTGTCCCCTATTAGACGGTAGAGCAGGGATTTCGCCGATTTTACACCGGCCTCCCAGAGTCCTCCAAAGTTGGGAGCTTGCGGAGGGTTGAAGTGCCAAGCTATTTCACGTTTAGAAAGATGGTCAAAGACGGAGGTTTCAGCTTGAGATAGAAAATCATAAACCTCGCGCAGATGTCGCGCAGCACCCACATAGTTTCTCCCACAATCGGAGTAAATGTGCGACGGGAGTCCTCGTCTGGAGAGAAACCGATCTAGGCAAGCCAAAAAGGCGTCCGTGGATAGCTCGGACACCGTTTCTAGGTGCGCCGCTTTTGTGGACATGCAAACGAAAATGCACAGATAACCCTTGGTGATGGGTGCCTTACGACGATTACTGGATTTGACCTGGAAAGGGCCAGCAAAATCAGTTCCAACATGGCAGAAAGCGCGAGAAGCTTGAACACGTGAAGGAGGCAAATCTGCCATTGGAGGCTGCATAGGCTTTGCGCGAAACTTGTGGCAAGTAATGCACTGGTGTATACGCTGTCGCAACAAACCGCGCAGAGAAACGATCCAGTAACGCTGCTGTATCAGCGCCTGTACCGTTCTCGGGCCGGAATGTAGCGATGTTCGGTGGAAGGCATCGCAAATGAGAGATGCGAGGTGAGCTTCTTTGGGGAGTAGGATTGGGTACCGAGCCTCTTCAGGAAGAGAAGAGTGACGCAATCTTCCGCCCACCTTGAGTAAGCCCGAGGGTTCGAGAAAAGGTTTCAGCGAAGCGATCCGGGATGAAACCTGTCCCTGTTTGGCAAGTTGGCTGATCTCGGTTGCATAAAAGTGGTTTTGAGTGACTCTTATGATCAGTTCAAGAGCGTCTTGCAACTCCACAGGTTTTAAAGAACCCGTAGGAGGGAGAATCTTGGATCGTTTCGCCAATAAGAGACGGGCAAATCGAACTACATACCCAAAGACCCGTTGTGCTTTGAGAAGTGTGGAAAACTTTCGAAAATTCACCAGGAGAGGATCTACTTTGACCGTTGTGGCCAAAGTGACCATGGAAGGCTTAATGTCTGGCAATTCAGACAATAAATCAGTGGAAGGCACAGAGATAGGCCACAGAGCATGGGGACTCCTGAGAAAAGAAGGACCCGAGAGGTACAACGGGTATTCCATGAGCTGAGAAGGCAGTATTCCACGAGAAGCGCAATCAGCGGGATTTTCTTCGGAATCCACGTAAGCCCAATTGGTAGGAGTGGAGTTGTCGAGTATCTCCACTACTCGGTTGGCGACGAATGTCTTCAGTCGATGTGGAGGGGTGGCAAGCCACGCGAGCACAATAGTCGAATCAGTGTAGAGGGTTACTGACTCCACGACAAGAGTGCTGAGTGAGGGAAGAGTATCTTTCAGCACACGCGTTAGAAGCAAAGCAGCAGAAAGTTCAAGCTTAGGGATGGTCAAGGGTTTGACCGGGGAAACTTTACTCCTTGCTCGCAACAAACTAATATGCGAAGTTGCATGATTCGTTGTGTGAAGGTAAAGTATCGCAGCGTAGGCCTTCTCGGAGTCATCACAAAAGCCTACAAGTCGATGTATGCCTTGTGAAGCAGGAAATGCGCGTGGAACTCGGAAGTTCGAGAGAAGACAGATCTCGGCTACCGCGTCCAACCACCTTTGAGCAAGAAGCGGTGGTAAAACGTCGTCCCACTGCACCCGCGATAACCAAAGTTGCTGAAGAAAAATCTTCATCCAGCATACGAGCGGGGTGAGGAATCCCAAAGGATCAAAAATGCGCGCAATGTACGACAAGACCGTGCGCTTCGTTACCACGCCTTCGAATGGTAAGGTGTGGAATGAGAAATCATCCGATCGGGGATCCCAGAACAGACCAAGGATCTTGATGCCCTGATCGTCATCCGAAAACACGACTGGAGTCTCTAGATGATCCTCCGGAAGTGCACTCAATGCTTCTGGGAGGTTACTGGCCCACTTTCGGAGTTCGAAACCTCCACTAGCTAGAAGAGCCTGTAATTCCGATTGAAGAATGCGAGCTTGAGCGACGTCTGCTGCGCCAGACACGATGTCATCCACGTAGATGTGAGATATCAAAGCACGCGAAGCATTGGGGAAAGGAGCCCCTTCGTCGTGCACGAGCTGCTTCAGCACTCGTTGAGCAAGAAAAGCTGACGGTACGAGCCCATATGTGACCGTGTTGAGCTCATATTCTTTTACTGGAGAGTCTGCATTGGGTCGCCAAAATATGTGCTGATATTTGCGGTCAGATGGTTGGACCAGAATCTGACGATACATCTGACGAATGTCAGCACAAATTGCGATGGGATGAGAACGAAATCGGATTAAAACGCCCGGGAGTTCGCTCTGAAGCTTGGGACCACTGAGTAACAGCTGATTCAAAGAGGCGCCTCTCTCATCTGGAGAAGAGGCGTTAAATACCACTCTCAGCTTCGTGCTGGAGCTGGTAATCTTGTGCACACAATGATGCGGAATCACGTAGTTCGAAGAGGTGCTTGCAAGTTGCATGTGGTTCGATTGAATATAGTCTTGCATGAATGCTTGATACGCAGCATCATGCTCAGGATTGCGTTTCAGTCGCCGCTCCATACTCAAATAATTCTGGAGGGCGGCCTCACGATTATATCCGAGAGGAGAGGATGTGTTCTTGAAAGGGAGTGCTACCGAATAGCGTCCGGAAGGGTTCCGTGAGTGCGTAGATAGAAAATGCTCCTCACAAAGTTCATCATCCGGATCAACTTGAAGAGGACGTGAAACTTCTTCCGATTCCCAAAACAATCGAAGAGTACGATCCAATGGAGAACCAGTGCAAGCAAGCAGAGAGAGCGGAGGCTGGAACTCGGCATCCAAACACCGAATAGGACCCAAAACCACCCAGCCGAAGACCGTGTTTATGGCAGATGGACTGCCACTCATCACAATATCACCTGACTTTTCAAGAATATCAGGGTATAAATCGGCGCCGATCAAAAAGTCGATCTGATCGGGCACATGAAAGCGGTCGTCGGCAAGAGAGAGACAGCGATAACGTTCAAACACCTCAAGCGGAACGGTGGTGGTTGGAAGTTGACTCGCTATCGCAGGCATAACGTAGGCTTGTACGCTGAGAGAGGTTGCAGGGGTGAACCGGGAAGCGATGCTGCATTGAACAGTCCCGATTACCCGAGCACTAACGTGACCAATACCAGAGAGTTCGGAATGACAAGGATTGATTTTCAATCCTAGCTTCTGAAGGAACGAGTGAGTGAGAACAGAGATTTGTGAACCACAGTCGATAACCGCACGGATAGGTTGCAGTTGACCGTGAGAGTCGCGGATCAAGGCGCGAACAGTGCCCAACAGAGCTGTGGGTAGCACTGGCTTGCTTGTCTTGACTTGACAAGCGAGAGTTTGAGGATAGGGCGAGGTGGTCTCCGGAGGAGAAGAGACTTCGTTTGCTATTGTGTCACGAGTCAAGGGGTTGATTCGTGCAGTGTGTAACAGCGAATGATGTTTGTTACTGTGACAAGTACCGCAAACACTCTTAGAGGTGCATTGCGGTCTGAGATGAGCGCCCATGCAGTTGAAGCAGCGTTGTAGGCGACGTAACGTGTTGTATTTGTCGTCAACGGACTGTTGCCGAAATACGGAACACGAGTATAGAGTATGCTCCCCTTTGCAGACTGGACACGAAGATTGTTTCGTGGTCGAGCTTGCTGATTTGCTCTGCTCGCGAGATTTAAAGCTGACGGGCGGAGGATTCGCAACTAACAACGAATTGATTCGCTTTGTGGAAGGAGGAATAGCTTTTGAAGAGCTAGCTGCTTGTTTGTCGAGACCACACAATTCCATCGTCCTGGACTGCTCTTCAATGAATTTGATCAACGACGCGTAGCTAGGAGTGCTGTGCGAAGAATGTTTCTGTTCGAAAGCCTTGCGCGTTGATGTGTCGAGATTTGTCAGTGCTAACGTGAAAAGCAGAAAATCTGACAAATCTTCGATATTCAGAGCTTTCAACGCTTCAATCGAAGTATTGTGAACTTTCAGAAATGATTGCAGCCCAGAATGTGAATTGGTTTTGAGAGGCGTAAATTCTAAAACCTGTTGAACATACGTGGTGGCTAACAACCGAGGGTTATGATACCGACTGACAAGAGCATCCAATGCCACAGAATAATTGGCTTCCGTAATCGGAAACCCGGAGACGACAGACAAGGCGTTGTCTTTGAGGGTGGTCCTCAAATAGTGGAATTTCTGAACTTGATTCAGGTCGTTGTTCTCGTCGACGAGAGATTTAAATAGCGAATAGTACTCCGTCCATCGAGTAATATCACCAGAGAATGCCGGCAACGCGATTGTCGGCAATGAGATGGCTCGAAAACCATTTTGATTTGGCGGCGGAGGCGTAGTAGGCGTCGTCGTGGCAACGGCGGCGAGATACAGATCATGAGTCGCATACAGCATTTCCTCGAAGCTGGCTTCAATAGCGTCGACCGGCAAAGCATCGACGCCTTCGTCAAGCTGAGCGTTCAAAGCTATTACTTCGTTTTGAATGGCCTCAAAGTTGTCTTTCAAAACGGCAAGTTGGTCATAGCGAGGCTTGCACAACAAAGCTTTGGCACTATCAAGCGTTTTAAATGCGTCGTAAGAGCGTTGTAATGAAGCGAATATCCGCTCTCGCTTTGCCGTGAGCACTGCCTGTTGCTTTGCGATTTTAGACGCCATTGTAGCGAATGAATAAATTGCAAATGCAAAAACACGAAACTAAAACAAGGACCAAAAACTAATGATATGAAATATCACGGAGAAATACGGCCGAAATGCACAGAAAAAGAACAATGCAAAATAATTCAAGAACTGAATGTCTATCAAACAAGTTAAAACAATTGTTGATAATAACTCGCAAACAAACAGAATAAATTATTGCGCCGTGGAAACCCAATTATGTGGAAGCCGATTCAGTGCGGAGGACAAAGAAGTCACCCATGCGATGCCTGATCGCGGGTGCTGCCACGAATGACTGTGGAATCCGGAGGTGGACTCCGCGAGGTGCAAAGAAAGGAATCCACAAATGGATTCCAACAAGTAGAAGCAATTGGAATCCGGAGATGGACTCCGCGTGGTGAAAAGAATGGAATTCACAAATGGATTCCAACAAGAGAACGAAATAAGAATCCGGAGATGGATTCCGCCTCACGAATGACGAGAAATTGGAACCAAAAATAATCTTTGGCTCACAGGGACCAAAATGTTACCGCCGATCTTAGAGATGGCGATGAGAGACCAGTGGACTGTATTCGGATGCCGACTTGGCATTAATAATCAGGCGAGCATAATCCAAACTCGGATTATGCCTCACCCCAAAACGATACGTATTTGGTCTACGTCGACTTGACGTTGTTATTGACCAAATCAAAGAATAAATAGAAAGCGAAACAAAATAGATCAAACCTGAGTGGTGTCCCCGCACACCATTCGAATAAACAATAAACAAAAGCTTGAGAGAAAACAAAACACCCAACTTCGTAAATGATAGAGACCAAAACAAATGTGAAGAATTAGAAACAAGAAAGTATGGAAAGAGGTCCTATTAACGACTCAAGAAGAACGAAAAATAGAAAAGAAACAACTGCGTACATGCGAAATAATGTACAGTACGTCCGAACTCTAACAAAGTGGAGAAGGACGGGAGATGCTCACACAACAAGAGCTGGTCGAGAATATGAGCGAATTCACCCACTTGACGAGCGACTAAGAGACGTCCGATGCGAATCGAGTATGGAAAAGAACTGAATACTCGACGAGAGCCGTTTCGAGACGTCCGGTCTGAATCGAGTATAGCAGAGAACTGAGCTGCGAGGCCTGACGGGTTCAGGCAACGCGAGAATGGCGAGCTGTGATTGGATGCAGCACATCGCGTGACAACCCACCAGCCAACCAGCAATGAGAAAGGAAGGTCGACTAGAAACACGGTTTGCAATGTATAAACAACATTCCATGACGTGAACGAATGATTTCATGTTCAAATGACAAACTAGGGAAAACGAGCTAGCTGGTCTCAAAAGACCGGCGTTAACATGTATATATATATATATATATATATATATATATATATATATATATGAATATATATATATATATATATATATATATATATATATATATATATATATATATATATATATATATATATATTTATATTGATATATATAGATATATATATATATATATATATTCATATATATATATATATATATATAGATATATATATATATATATATATATATATATATATATATATATATATATATATATATATTTATATATATATATTTATATATATATGTACATTTGCTATAAATTGAATATTCTCGGATATTGTCGTTATAATACTAAAATGAAACTGACTCTTCCTGATTCCATATTTGAAATGATCAGTTTCATTTCAGGAAGCTCAACGTTTCATGATCCTCATCGGTCACGTGTTCAGGAGCAATGACAAAGATTAATAATATCAGAGGAACAACCAACAAGATGAACCTGTATATGAACCAAAAAATCAGAAGGAAGATCAATCTATTATCTCTGGTTCCAATAGGATGTACAATCCGAGAAGCCGTGTTCAGTATGCCACAACCACTCGTGTTCATATGGATGTTTTTCTTGATTTCGTGTAATTGTTGTTTTTCATATATTATTATTTTTAGTCATTGCTCCTGGATGCCATTCTTGAAACAGGCAATTTAGATCGCCTAGCGATCTCAGTACGCTGATTGAGAACGCTAGAGATATGAGTTCTGTTCAAAATGGCAGTCTTGAGTTCCAAGAGGCGCTTTGAGAACTCGGGTGATTTCATTACCACACGAGCGTTTCCAAAACGCCTTTCTGGGCGTTTGCAGCGCTAATGTAGTTAGGCGTACTAGAAAGTTTCGATAATACTAGGCAAACGTGAAATATGCTTTGTAAGATGAGCGAGATATCTGAATGAGGTATAATAACTGTCCTACATTCGCTACTCTATCGACTCTGGTATTCCACACACTTTGTACTGCATCTAATTGCTACTTTATTTTCTCCGGTATTCTACACACCTTGACGAATATAATTAATTCTTGGGTAAATATTGAATCTAGGAAGCAGTGAATCTTGGCTCATTTTCATAACATTTGATGTATGAAAACAGTTATTCGAATTTCTTTCTTATTTTTTCATTTTCTTTTGAAAGTACAATTGTGTAACTCATACACGGTGGCACATTAAACTAACCACATCTGTTAACCACATGAACTTAATTAATCATTATCCCCTCTTTCTCACTCTCACATTCCACAACCCTTCTCTTGGATTTACCCAAACTTTCTTCTTTCACTATATCCTCCTCCAAATCATTCCATTCAATTTCTGTCCTTATCAAAAACGAAAACCTGCCGACATCTCTTCTACATCTTTCAATTACTACCCTCTCCCCGTGATCACCTCTTATAAAACGCTCTAAACTTCGAAACGGCTGCTTACATAATGATGGTTATGTGTATCATTCATGTTTGAGCACTCGGGGAAAATTTTATTTCTTTCGGAGAGGTTTCATTTTTTTCAAATTTTCTCACCCAGCCTAATCTTGTGAGGTTTTTAAAAACTTTGTCATGATATTTTTCAAAATCTATATAACCGATTCATTCCAAAAACTATACAGTTCTAAGTTGTAGAAGTTGGCCCTTATATGAAAAAATCATGTTGATTAGTTCACCCATAAGACCTGTGCAGTGCTTACAAAAAAAAAAACGAAAAAAAAAACACACAGACAAAGCTCAATAAGAGTGGGATGGAGACTTCACTTCGCTCATCCAATCATTTCGAGCTCTTCCGTATCTGATTTTTGAATTCGATTTTCTATGTTTTGATAACCCCAATACATGCGGGATGATCATACTAGGCAAACACGAAATATGCATTGTAAGATGAGCGAGATATCTGAATAAGGTATAATAACAGTCCTACATTTGCTGCTTTATCGACTCTGATATTCTAAACACTTTGTCCTTCATTTAATTGCTACTTTATCTTCTCGTGTATTCTACACACCTTGACGAATACCCTATAAAGAATACGGTAGTTAATTCTTGGGCAAATATCGAATCCAGGAAGCAGTGAATCTTGGCTCATTTCCATATATTTGATGTATACAAACAGTTATTTGAATTTTTTTCTTCGAAACGACTGATTCGAATCACCTACAAAATGGTTGTTAGGTGTATCATTCATTTTCAAACACTCAGAGACAATTTTATTTTTTTCGGAGAAGTTTCATTTTTTCAAATTTTCTTTCTTTCCCAGCCTAATCTTATGGGGTTTTCAAAAACTTTGACATGATATTTCTCAAAATCTATTCGACCGATTCATTCCAAAAACTCTACAGTTCTGAGTTGTAGAAGTTGGCCCGTATACAAGAAGTTTCATGTTGATCAGTCCACCCATGTGACCTGTGCAGTGCTTACAATAAAAAAAAAAAAATAAGACGAAAAAACACACGGACAAAGCTGTATAAGAGTGGAATGGAGACTTCGCTACGCTCATCTAATTATGTTTACCATATTAGTAGAGAATTTAATCACCCATTTCAATTTGATTGAAAATACGAACAAATGGTTGTTTTATATAAGAAAGAAAACCAGTAAAAATTTCGGTGCCGCCGAGGTCTATTGGGTAGCGCGTCATGTTCCCGTTTCAAAGGTCGTAGTATTGAACCCCGCTATGGAATTTTTTTTTTGTTCTCACTTAAAATAACATTTTAGAGTTGGACCACTGTTTAATTCATAATATTATATTTTTCATTCCGTTCAACTCTTATTTTGATTGTATTTTAATGATCTCTATCACTGAATAAACTGGCTCAATCATCACAATATAGGCCCTATATGGGCCGAAAGGCAATTTCACAATGTGTCACGAATGCACAGACTAATCGTCAAATGTATTCATGAAATTATTTTGAACAATATCTTTATATTCAAATTTAATAGGCCTATATGTTCTCAAATATAATAATGAAACTGAATCTGAAACGCTACTTCATCATTTGTATATTGAAGCAAAATAATTATTGCTGCTTGTTTCATTGTAGCAAATATCTATAAGGGTGCAATGGTAAATGTCGGTTGAATGTGAACAGCAATAAGAGGATAAAGTAGAATATTAAGCCTTTATTCAGTGAACGATATAATTAACTCATCATCATATCATCATAGGTCTACTTCAGCCATGATTTATAGATAAATATCATAAATAGCCACAAACTTCAACTGTTGTTTAATATATACTAGGTATTATTTATTATCGTGACTCATTTCATACTGGGAACATCAAGAAGATCATATGGATTTGTTATCGTATCAAAAATGCGGCTCTTTCGAAAAGAAACAATGAGCAAGAAAAAAAGATGGAAGAATAGATAGAAAGAATGATGGGAAAGAAGAGAAAGAGAAAGGAAGAAAGAGACAATTGAAAAGAAACGAATAATGACACCAAAAATATGAAAGAATGAACACTGAAGATCATTTTTTTTCATATTAACAATGGGCCTATAAGCCCATATTGAATTATATTGAATTCATATTATATTATGGTGCCTATTATTATCAAGATTATTCATTTTATTCTCCCATTTCTCATTGAAAACTATATTTATCGGTACAAGAAGTGACAATTACATGAAAAAACATTCAAAATCGATCTGCTATTTGAAACCACCTCTTTTGAAAACGCCAGGAATTGTAAAACGCTAGGTAAAAGCTCGCGATCTAGAACGCTGAAAAAAGCAATCTAGAACGCCTGGCGTTTCGCTAGTTTGAACTCAAGACGCTTTTTACGCTTTTACGCGCTCTTTTGGGCGCTTTCATAAAAAAGAGTTATGAAAACGCTAGCGTTCTGAAAACTCCTGGATTCAAGACTTGGCCTCCTGAAGAGGTGACCGATGAAGGTAATGGAACTTGGAGCTCTCTGAAATGAAACTGATCATTTTGAATATAAAATTGAATTGAGTTTTTTTTATTATTATTACACAACTTCATTCGGTAATAATCAATTCATAGCACATAATGAGGGGTGCATGCCCTTGGCTCCCCATTTGTGAAAACTTCAATATTTTTTTTAACCAATCGTTTGTACATCGTTAGTGCCGGTTTGTGCCACTAAAAATCGTTAGTGCCGTCGGGGTGAACGGAAAAACGATCAAGGTCGAAGCGGATGCTAACGGCACACCAACATCCCCTTCATGATAAATTAAAGTTTTCATGATCGATACTGATAGCTTATCGTTAGTGCTGGTTTGTGCCGTTGAGATTTGGGTTGGTGTCGTATTCCTTCTACCCTTGAATAAATAGTCAAAATGGGGGTGTCAGCACCCCCTTCATGGAAAAACGCAGTTTTTATATTCGATACTGATGGCTTATGGTTGGTGCTGGTTTGTGCCGTTGAGATTATCGTTAATGCCTTATTCCTTCTACCCTTAAATACATAATCGAAATAGGGGTGCCAGCACCCCCTTCATGGAAGAACGCAGTTTTTATAATCAATACTGATAGCTTATCGTTAGTGCTGGTTTGTGCCGTCGAGATTTTCGTTGGTGCCGTATACCTTCTACCCTTAGATAAATAGTCAAAATAGGGGTGCCAGCACCCCCTTCATGGAAAAACGCAGTTTTTATGATCAATACTAATAGCTTATCGTTAGTGCTGGTTTGTGCCGTTGAGATTTTCGTTGGTGCCGTATTATTTCTACCCTTGAATAAATGATCAGAATGAGGGTGCAGCACCCCCTTGACAATATAACTCAGTTTTCATGATGAATACTGATGGCTTATCGTTGGTGCTGGTTTGTGCCGTCGAGATTCTCGTTGGTGCCGTATTCCTTCTACCCTTAGATAAATAGTCAAAATAGGGGAGCCAGCACCCCCTTTATGGAAAAACGCAGTTTTTATGATCAATACTGATAGCTTATCGTTAATGCTGGTTTGTGCCGTTGAGATTTTTGTTGGTGCCGTATTACTTCTACCCTCGAATAAATAGTCAAAATAGGGGTGCCAGCACCCCTTATAAGGAGAAACGCAGTTATTATAATCAATACTGATAGCTTATCTTTGGTGCTGGTTTGTGCCGTTGAGATTTTTGTTAGTGCCGTATTCCTTCTACCCTTGAATGAATGATCAAAATAAGGGTGCAGCACCCCCTTGACGATATAACTCAGTTTTCATGATGAATACTGATAGCTTATCGTTAGTGCTGGTTTGTGCCGTTGAGATTCTCGTTAGTGCCGTATTCCCTCTATCCTTGAATAAATAATCAAAATACGGGTGCCAGCACCACCTTTATGATTAAACGCAGTTTTTATAATCAATACTGATAGCTTTCCGTTAGTGCTGGTTTGTGCCGTTATGATGTTCGTTAGTGCCGCATTCCTTCTACCCTTGAATAAATAATCAAAATCGGGATATACTAGCACTCACTTTATGAAAAATCGCATGTTTTTCATCAATACTGATAGGCCTACCTGTTTGATAGTGCTGTTTCGCGCCGTTGTTTTTGTTTGTTCTACCCGCAATTCCTTCTATTGTGGTTGTGTACTATACATAACAGGACTCTCAGTACCGTTTTTCTGAAAATTCATTCGTACGATATGTATAAGAAAACAAAATTCTGTACTGTTTTTGACAGTTGCCAATTGCGTATTACGGTATTGCTGCTCTCCTTGATTTAAATTCGTATTCATGCTAACTAAACAAATATCTGTATTTCGTGCCGTTTTCTTTCCGATAACTATTTTTGGCCCCGGTATTCAAAATATTAGAAGGTTCGAAAAGCTATATAAAGAGGCTAAGAGTTTTTTTAATTGTGATGAGCCTCCCCGGAAGTAGATTCCGTAACTAATGTGAGATTCAAAGTTGGCAAAATAGGCCATTTTACGGACTTCCATAGTTGTCTTATGGAGATTCCGTAGGGGGTAGGAGCAGATGACAGTTTTTTTTAACAACGGTGTCAATGTGAGTTGTCTAGTTGAGGTGCTAGTACAGGCTTCAAAGATACATATTTTTTTTCCGAAAAGTTATTAATTTTCAGATGTTTTATCAAGTGTTTCACTAAGTGATTTATTCCTTCATAAAATACGAACCATAGGTATGTGCGATGTCTAAGATCCGTGAACCTGTGAACCTAATTAGTATGCAATTAGTTTCTAAGATATGATAGAAATAGAAATGAGGAGCCAAGTTCACGGTGGCCCCCCAATATGTCACACTAATTCTAAGACTTGGAATATAATCAGTGTGCTGTGACAAGATTTAGTGTGCCAAAACTCAGAATTATAGTGTGTCATAAGTTCCCGAGATACAATAGAGAGAAGAACTTGGGGGGCAACATTCATGCTCCCCCCTCTCATATGTCACACCAATTCCAAGACTTGGAATATAAGTAAGTGTGCTAACAGGAATCAAGTGCGGAATGAATGAAAAAAATATATAGAATGGGGTGCTTCTCCACCCTCCAATTTTGTTACTCTTTCCTGAGAGTAGGCCTACCCCCTTTGTGAGAATTCGGAAAATGAGGGGTGTATTCACGGCTCTCTGGGAGGCGAACTGAATTTGTTAAAGGGATGCCGTGCACATATTCGGGTCGAGTGGATTGTGCTCAATCCAGAAATGATCATCTCGAAGAAATCCGAACCTCTGGAAGATATAGGTGGAAAACGGGAACCATGTAGTAGCCCCATGAGACCAATGTTAAAGAGCTTCGAAAGAAATCATCCATTTTGATTCAACATTGTTCCTAATGCACTACATGGTTCTCCTTTTTCGCCCATATCTTCCAGAGTTTTCTTCGGAACCTTTCAGGTGATCAGTTCTGGATTCCAAAAAGTCTGATTGACCGGCATCTGGTCACAAAATTTCCAGGAAAAATTTATTTCGTCCACCAGAGGGCCGTGAAAACACCCTCATTTTTCAACTTTTCACAAAGGGGGTAGGTACCCTTACGAAAATCTCAAAAATTGAAGGGCGAAGAACCACCCTATCCTATTCTTCCAATTTTCTGGAGGAGGTGTCCCCTTAGCATTTATCCGTTGAGTTTTTTGCGATATCAGGAATGGTTCATCTAGGCCTACTACGCGTGTCAGAATATTCATACCAAATATTGTCCGAAACTGACATGTTCGCCATTTCCACATCGTTCACTCGATTTGGCTGATATTCCAGCACGTAAAATTGGATTCCATAATCTACGAATGTCAGGAGAACCCCCCCCCCCCCCCCCAAAAAAAACCAATTCACGAAAATGTTTCTTTTTTACCCTTTCTCAGGCCTATTTCACGTCGGACGGCCGCGTTGTGGTCGCTACAGTGACCGTTGACGCGAAAAAAGACACAAAATGGCCGCCGAATGGTCGAAGAGGTCGATAGGAAGAAAGTTGATTCTGGGTTGCGAACTGGTCGATCAGGTCGGGGTTGTATATGCAGTACCGACCTTGACTGGGTGCTCGAGACGAAAAAAATAGTGTCGGAAACTGAAATGTTCGCCATTTCCACATCGTTCGCTCGATTTGGCTGATATTTCAGCACGTGGAATCGGATGTCAAAATGTACAAATGTCAGGAGAAAAACCTAAAAAAAATGTAATTGACGAAATTGATTTTTTCACCCGCTTTCGGGCATATTTCCCGTCGGGCGGCTGCGTCGCGGATACTAGAGCGGTCGGTGACGCGAAAAACGACTCAAAATAACCACCAACGGGTCGAAGAGGTCGATAGGAAGAAAGCAAATTCTTGGTTTCGAACTGGTCAATCAGGTCGGGGTAGGATATGCAGTACCGACCTCGACTGGGTGCTCGAGAACGGAAAATATGTTGTCCGAAACTGAAATGTTTGCTGTTACCACGTCGTTCACATGATTTTGCTGATATCTCAGCACGTAGAATCGCATGTCAGAATGTATGAATGTCAATAGAGAAATATTCTTCAAAAGAATTAATTGACGTAATTGTTTGTTTTTTCACCCGCTTTTAGGGCTATTCCACGTCGGGCAGCTGCGTAGCGGTTGCTACAATGGTCGTTGACGCGAAAAACGACCCTAAATGGTCGCCAACGCGTCAAGGAGGTCTTCAGGTGGAAATTTAATTCTGGGATTCGAACTGGTGGATCAGGTCGGGGTAGGATATGTCGTAGCGACCACGAACAAGATCTCGACATTTTTAATCGAGTTTTAACATTAGCCTCAAAGGGCTATGGCATGGTTCCCGATTTTGCATGTATATTACAAAGTTTCGTTCGTATATCTTCAAGGTGGACATTCATGAATCAACAAGAGTCTAAATGAGCTGAGAAGACCACGAGTTCCTATTGAAAATCCATTGCGTCCGCCAGAGGACCAGGAATGTGTCACCCCCTCAACCGAAATGGGTTAAAACTAGAATAAAAAATTCGGGTTAAAAAAAAATTACGTCAATTATTTTTTGGGGGAATTTTTCTCTACTGACATTCGTACATTCTGACATGCAATTTTACTTGTTATTGAATCAGCCAAATCATGTGAACGACGTGGTAACGGCGAACATTTCAGTTTCGGACAACATATTTTCCGTTCTCGAGCACCCAGTCGAGGTCGGTACTGCATATCCAACACCGACCTGATCGACCAGTTCGAAACCCTATTGACCTCTTTGACCCCTTGGTGGTCATTTTAAGTCGTCTTTCGCGTCACCGACCACTCTAGTATCCGCGACGCAGCCGCCCGACGGGAAATATGCCTGAAAGCGGGTGAAAAAAATCAATTTCGTCAATTGAATTTTTTTTAGGTTTTTCTCCTGACATTTGTACATTTTGACATCCGATTCCACGTGCTGAAATATCAGCCAAATCGAGCGAACGATGTGGAAATGGCGAACATTTCAGTTTCCGACACTATTTTTTTCGTCTCGAGCACCCAGTCAAGGTCGGTACTGCATATACAACCCCGACCTGATCGACCAGTTCGCAACCCAGAATCAACTTTCTTCCTATCGACCTCTTCGACCATTCGGCGGCCATTTTGTGTCTTTTTTCGCGTCAACGGTCACTGTAGCGACCACAACGCGGCCGTCCGACGTGAAATAGGCCTGAGAAAGGGTAAAAAAGAAACATTTTCGTGAATTGGTTTTTTTTTTTGGGGAGGGGGTTCTCCTGACATTCGTAGATTATGAAATCCAATTTTACGTGCTGGAATATCAGCCAAATCGAGTGAACGATGTGGAAATGGCGAACATGTCAGTTTCGGACAATATTTGGTATGAATATTCTGACACGCGTAGTAGGCCTAGATGAACCATTCCTGATATCGCAAAAAACTCAACGGATAAATGCTGAGGGGACCCCTCCTCCAGAAAATTGGAAGAATTGGAAAGGGTGGTTCTTCGCCCTTCAATTTTTGAGATTTTCGTAAGGGTACCCACCCCCTTTGTGAAAAGTTGAAAAATGAGGGTGTTTTCACGGCCCTCTGGTGGACGAAATAAATTTTTCCTGGAAATTTTGTGACCAGATGCCGGTCAATCAGACTTTTTGGAATCTAGAACTGATCACCTGAAAGGTTCCGAAGAAAACTCTGGAAGATATGGGCGAAAAAGGAGAATCATGTCGTAGTGCATTAGGAACAATGTTGAATCAAAATGGATGATTTCTTTCAAAGTCCTTCAACATTGGTCTCATGGGGCTACTACATGGTTCCCGTTTTCCACCTATATCTTCCAGAGGTTCGGGTTGCTTCGAGATGATCATTTCTGGATTGAGCACAATCCAATCGACCCGAATATGTGCACGGCATCCTTCTAACAAATTCCGTTCGCCTCCCAGAAAGCCGTGAATACACCCCTCATTTTCCGAATTCTCACAAAGGGGGTAGGCCTACCCTCAGGAAAGAGTAAAAAAATTGGAGGGTGGAGAAGCACCCCATTTTATATATTTTTTTTAATTCATTCCACACTTGATTCCTGTTAGCTCACTTACTTATATTCCAAGTCTTGGAATTGGTGTGACATATGAGAGGGGGGAGCATGAATGTTGCCCCCCGAGTTCTTCTCTCTATTGTATCTCGGGAACTTATGACACACTATAATTCTGAGATTTGGCACACTAAATCTTGTCACGGCACACTAATTACATTTCAAGTCTTAGAATTAGTGTGACATGTTGGGGGGCCACCGTGAACTTGGCTCCTCATTTCTATTTCTATTATATCTTGGAAACTAATTACACACTGATTAGGTTCACAGGTTCACGTACCTTAGACATCGCACATACCAATGGTTCTTTTTTCATGAAAGAATAAATCACTTGGTGA
Source organism: Brachyptera risi (assembly GCA_964007535.1). Taxonomy (NCBI): domain Eukaryota; kingdom Metazoa; phylum Arthropoda; class Insecta; order Plecoptera; family Taeniopterygidae; genus Brachyptera; species Brachyptera risi. Next base: position 18,606 of record CAXFZR010000266.1, read on the forward strand.
AACACTTGATAAAACATCCGAATATCAATAACTTTTTGGAAAAAAATATGTATCTTTGAAGCCTGTACTAGCACCTCAACTAGACAACTCACATTGCTACCGTTGTTAAAAAACTGTCATCTGCTCCTACCTCCTACGGAATCTCCATAAGACAACTATGGAAGTCCGTAAAATGGCCTATTTTGCCAACTTTGAATCTCACATTAGTTACGGAATCTACTTTCAGGGATTCTCATCACAATCAGAAAAACTGTTAGCCTCTTTATATAGCTTTTCGAAACTCTCAATATTCAGGATACCGGGGCCAAAAATAGTTATCGGAAAGAAAACGGCACAAAATACAGATATTTGTTTAGTTAGCATGAATACGAATTTAAATCAAGGAGAGCAGCAATACCTTAATACGCAATTGGCAACTGTCAAAAACAGTACAGAATTTTGTTTTCTTATACATATCGTACGAATGAATTTTCAGAAAAACGGTACTGAGAGTCCTGTTATGTATAGTACACAACCACAATAGAAGGAATTGCGGGTAGAACAAACAGAAACAACGACGCGAAACAGCACTATCAAACAGGTAGGCCTATCAGTATCGATGAAAAACATGCGATTTTTCATGAAATGAGTGCTAGTATATCCCGATTTTGATTATTTATTCAAGGGTAGAAGGAATGCGGCACTAACGAACATCATAACGGCACAAAGCAGCACTAACGGAAAGCTATCAGTATTGATTATAAAAACTGCGTTTAATCATAAAGGTGGTGCTGGCACCCGTATTTTGATTATTTATTCAAGGATAGAGGGAATACGGCACTAACGGGAATCTCAACGGCACGAACCAGCACTAACGATGAGCTATCAGTATTGATTATAGAAACTGCGTTTTCTTGTATAGGAGGTGCAGGCACCACTATTTCGATTATTTATCTAAGGGTGGGAGGAATACGGCACTAACAAAAATTTCAACGGCACAAACCAGCACTAACGATAAGCTATCAGCATTCATCATGAAAAGTGAGATGTTGTCAAAATAAGATGATTATTGGGGAGTAATACTCATCTTCGCTTGGCAGTGAGTGACGGAAACGTTCACTTATAGGAAATCTCATAGGATCTTATAACAAGAATGGATAAGTTATCATGTCAACCAAAATAATAAGTGAGAGTTTATTCAATTCAAGGTGCCTGGTACCAGTGCTTAGATACATGGGACTCTGTTGAGTGCCGTCAATGGTGCCTGTGACCTGATCTAGTATGAATAATAGTGCTGATACTCATCACCACTCCAACCACGACTGACGTCTTCGCAGAGTGGAAGGCTTTGGCGATGGTACTTTCGTCTTAAATGAATAAATAAATAAATAATAAATCTTCACACTTCGTAGCACACACACACACACCACATCCCGGGGAAACGATCCTCTCCTGCTCTGTCCGACAACGCACCTCTTCCTGACCTGTCCAGTAACGTATCTCTTCTTGATGTGTCCGGCAACGTATCTCCTCTTGATGTGCCCCGAGTCTCACTTCTCCCATAGGTTTTATCCCCGTGTCCGAAGTGCTGACTCCTCATGTCTCCCATCATCGTCAATGCAACCAGGCCGTTACATCACATAAGCATAGCCAGTAACACATGGAAGTGGACTAGGAATGTGCCCACTGTCAGCTTATCATTAGGACATAGGAGAACAAAGAATAGCATAAAAAAAATGCCAAGGACGTATTGCGGAATAGGATGGTATGAATAGGAAACCCGACTCCGTCGTGACAGTCCTTTCTCTCAACTGAATTTCGTCCCGAAATTCCGAGTCCAACCACTCCAGTGATTTGAGTTTCGGAAGAGAATCTTCTTCACGATGCGTAGAGTTTGCATGTGTGACGTGTACAACAATCGTCCCAAAGAACCTCCTCCTCGAGTCTTCATCCACTTGAAGTTAGCCAATCTCTCCACGAACACCCCAGTTCATGTGCGAGCATGGTGAGCCCCTAACTCTCTAACCTACAAATATAACAAAGAAACAGATACAAACAATTTCTCCTAATTCCAAGCACCAACTGACTAAATTCACAATTAAATAAAACTTAAAGTAGAGAGTGTAACATACACTTAAATGATAACATCAACTTAAATTCTATCACTTGAAGAGTGCACACACTTCATTTGATTGTCCGACAGGATAAAATAATTCACTGTTCATGTGCTTCATTCGCAAAAACACGGAATGTTTATACTCGTCCCACTCTTTAAGCATAAAAAATTAACCTCAACTCATATTGAACTAATAGCAAAGAAACCAATATGTACCTAATCCGGCACCACCACCGATAACATATGAGAGTCTACATTACATGGCTATCACCACTTTGAGATGTACTTGCACTGACACGATTCATCAAAACCACTGAACCACCTACACCGATTTTTGCAATACGTAACTCCTGGCTACGAGAACTGATTCCGGAACTACACATCGCGAGAATTGAAAGGATTATTCCATCCGAAACTTCAAAGATAAAGTTGAACCCGTTCACGGTTTCGGTGCTTCCGCAATGATGATGTACCGCGTCTCGGAGTTTTGGTCCACTTTTCTCACGAAAATCAGCAACAGCAGCCACATCCTCGTGAGAAACAGCCACCCTCCGATGCATATACCACTTCATATATGTAAAATACCACAAAGCCTTGAAATTGATCAACAAACTCACACCCTATACAATGTAACACATTTACCTATCTCTCGCACTAACGGTAGCATCTACACAAGTCCATCTTAGTGGTAAAATAAACCAAAACCAAAAATACCATCACAAAAAATAACTGTGGAATAACATGAAATACACATTGAAGATGTGCAACCCTACTTCTAATGCTCGAGCATAGATACTATCACTATGTAATTCTCTCTAGACATATTTACTTACACATTTACGATTGACACGAGCAAAGTTATCCCTTGAACTACAAATAACGGACTCAGTCGCACCACATATCCTATACTGTTTTTCTCACACTTTAATGTACTAACTTGAAAACGAACCACGTGAACGAGAACGAATGCACTACCCTTTACAAGTGCCAGTATAGCTGGTGAAGAAACAAACAATAACTTTCCTAATCATCAAATCTGTTCACTATCATAGATTAATTACTTCTAGAAAACGCCATACACTGCAAACAACTGAACTCAATAAAAATTAGCGGGATAAAAAAAACATGCACCGGAATACGTAGCAAATTTAATTTCATTCCCTTTGATCACTGACCCCTGACACAAACAGGTGTAAGCCTATACCTACTAATTAATCAACAAATTTATTCCATAACTATTATCATGGCAAACCGTCATCATATAGGCCCTACTTGATGTCTACTGTACGAAATGTACACACTACATTTACAATGAAACCAAGAATATCGATTCCCTAACTTTATACAGAGTATACACAATCTACATTAAATAATATGCCTCTTATGATATCCAGATCGTACCATATACAAACAATTGATATTTTCGTATTACAACGCTACCTTGACCATCCTTCGTTTGATAGCTGAAATTACTGAGATACAACAACAAAAACGTAGCTCATAATCACGGTCTATGGCACCATACACCACACATATCGTTGTTCTTCTCATCCATCTCCAATTCCATGTAGAACACGATCCAGAAGAATCAGCCAAACTTGATTTAAGATGACTCGTCGTCGGTCAACCGCACCGCCGACTCTGCCTCCGCCCTCGGCGTATCCAAATTAGCTTGAGTAGCACCCATGTGCACCGTCACCGGCCGTTGTTGCAATAGATCCAAAATACTGAGTGACCGAAGCTCCTCCAATCGTTGCACCGAATACGTCAACTCTTGCGCCGGAACACCCCACTGTGCCTGCCGACCTGGACCTCGGACATCAACTCCTATTGATGACTCGCCAACTCGTCATCAATAAATACCTCTTGCACAAATCACAAGAACCATAACAAAATAAATAGCAACAACATTAAGATCAAATTCCCCGCAAAAGCAACATTTTTTTCAAATTTCGATAACTCCTACACTTTATAAAAATAATTTTGAAAAAAAAAAAATATATATATATATATATATATATATATATATATATATAACCAAATGTACATTAGACCATCATGACGAATACAGACCTCCTAACACGATGAAAATGGACCTGGCACACACACAGAAGAACATACTACACAATAATGACGACGCACCCATGCCGTAGCTAGTTTAAAGACAAAATCACGGTCATAATGACATATTTCAGCCGTAGCTAGTTTAACGACAAAATCACGGTCAAAACGATATATTTCAGCCGTAGCTAGTTTAACGACAAAATCACGGTCAAAACGACATATTCCAGCCGTAGCTAGTTTAACGACAAAATCACGGTCAAAACGACATATTTCAGCCGTAGCTAGTTTAACGACAACATCACGGTCAAAACCTAAAATTCACGTTGCTTCGGGTTGGACATCCCACTCGAACGCATAACCTTAGATCACAATCACTCATTATATTCGCGAAATAAAAATGATCGGAATAATGATTAACGAACAGACCCATAGTCCTCGGCTATCAGAAGATTCAGTAGACACCCACTTATATTAATGCTTTAAGATATGTCCCTACAAATCTTTTGTCAACCTCGCAAATTTCGCATACAATTCGCACCTAAAAATTAGAGTACTCAAAAATAAATTCCGTTCGAGAAAAGATTATACCAGGAAAAATACCCTACAATATAAGTGAAAATAACAGAACCAACCCACCAGTTCACAAAACAAAAAACGACGTCATTTATTTTTAAACGGCTTGACCATCTAACCACCTCCGTGTAACTGCAATCTAAAGTAATTGTTCCTACAATGTATGTAATATCGTCTTGATAATAATCATACGCTCAGTCCCCGAGCATACTCGAGACATCTGTGTCTTCTTTCAATAGTGTGCCAAGTTTCAAAATGAAATTAAATAATATATATATATATATATATATATATATATATATATATATATATATATATATATATATATATATATATATATATATATATATATTCATATATATATATTCAAATGAATTGTCAGAAGGTCCATCTGATAACCAAAAAATTTTATATCTGTGAACTATCACCTGCTGTTTGCAATTCAATGTTTTAAAATGAATAAATGCTCAAAAATTAACACACAATCAGCGAAATCACTGATCACTCTTACAGAAGATAACAATGTACCCTCTACTCATTTGACTATAGATCATACTATTCTTGTTCAATTTCTCCTAACTCTTGCGTGGAAATCAAAACTCATGTGCAAACTAGATTACAACCCTAAATAATCTCTTCCCCCAAAATAAAATATAACCCATTCCCCAAAACTAAAATAAACATGAAATAAAATACGAAATGAAGTATAACCCCGGATGTATCGCGGCGAATTTCAAAAGTGATTTAATAATCATTTGTCATCAATCATGTATCATGTACAAACAAAAATTCCATACAGCAAGCAATATTGCCAAATTGCAAATACTACGGAATCAACTAAGAATGTGCTAGTTCACTATTCCGTACTTTAAACCTGTCACAATATACCATCTTGCTACCCTACACGACTGCAACTGTAAGAAAATATGTGCATCGCTCGGCACTTAACCACAATAACACTGATTCCTACTTGAACGCTCACGAAAACTAACAATGTCTCAACACCATTACGAAATCTATAGTTCGCAAAAACAAACTATGTCAATAAACCAAACGAAAAAATAAAATAATAATGAAGCAAACATCATGTCACCATACAGTAATAACCAATCTTCTTTCCTCTCTCCATACCCTGATCACACTCCAACAATTACTTCCACAAATTTCTACAAAAATGTAGAAAAATAAAAATAATACCAAATTTACCAAGTACAACACTGACCATTTCTTCATTACTCTACGCCACAAAATTGATTGAATAATTGAGATCCGATAACTTTTTTACCACCTTGTATGGTCCATGCCATCTTAACATCAACCTCTTCGATCGACCAACTTTTCTAAGAGGTGAATAAATCGTAACTAATTGTCTCAACTGATATTCGACGTGTCGATGCAAGCTATCATATCTAAGCTTTTGACCAATTTGTGCTTTCCTAATCCTCTCAGTGCCGAGCGAACGTGCTAAATCCAAATCTTTGAGAACCTTTGCCGTATCCAAATTTAAATCAAGACCCTGCCTTATAAATAACGTCGCCATGTTATTACGAGCCTCCTGAATGGTACGTCCAATTACAGTTAAGGGTATGTGAACCGGTGAACCTATACTATGAGCCCTACGCCTATACTGACGTTCAAGTGAACCTACTCACTCTGGTTCGAGCTTACGCAAGCGACGACTTGTTCTTAAACTCTCTGAACTTTTGAAACTTTAATTACCTCGTCCAAATCCGAACTATCGTTGTTTTTAAAAGTTGCTATATGGAGCGATGGTAATTTGAACACACTGGTCTCGTCGTCAGAAGCTTCCTCCAAATAACGCCTATGTTTGTTTGAAATATCTAACTCGAACAATTCGTTAGGAGTCAAATTATTGCAAAAGTCCTCCGTGTCAGTGGACTCACCCGCCGTTGCGTCTTCGACTTTGTCTTTCTCCTTACCGTGTTTATCAACGACAGATTGTACAGCCATTGCACGAACCGCGTCAGCGATAGCTGGTGTAACCCGGTCAACAACTAGTATGGGCCCCTGCAATGGACTACGTATATACGGACCATGTGTGTAAACCCTGCCGACTGGGATTGGTTTGGGTGGCATTCAAATAGTGTACAATTAAACATTATACCGAAAAAAAAGAAAAAAAAAAGAATAAATCACTAAACAAACAAAATCGAATTTACGTAACAACAGGAAGAGAAAAACAAGAACCAAAAAAACATAAATTTGATGATTAAAAAAAAAAAGAATAACTGACTTGACCCTATGGAAGTCCTATAAATGTTTTTTCGAGACGGAACCCGAAAAATGCCCCAAACCTGCACCAATGTCAAAATAAGATGATTATTGGAGAGTAATGCTCATCTTCGCTTGGCAGTGAGTGACGGGAACGTTCACTTAAAGGAAATCTCATAGGATCTTATAACAAGAATGAATAAGTTATCATGTCAACCAAAATAACAAGTGTGAGTTTATTCAATTCAAGGTGCCTGGTACCGGTGCTTAGATACATGGGACTCTGTTGAGTGCCGTCAATGGTGCCTGTGACCTAATCTAGTATAAATGATAGTGCAGATACTCATCACCACTCCAACCACGACTGACGTCTTCGCAGAGAGAAAGACTTTGGCGATGGTACTTCCGTCTTGGTTATCTTCACACTTCGTAGCACACACACACACACACCGCATCCCGGGGGAACGATCCTCTCCTGCTCTGTCCGACAACGCACCTCTTCCTGACCTGTCCAGTAACGTATCTCTTCTTGATGTGTCCGGCAACGTATCTCCTCTTGATGTGCCCCGAGTCTCACTTCTCTCATAGGTTGTATCCCCGTGTCCGAAGTTCTGACTCCTCATGTCTCCCATCATCGTCAATGCAACCAGGCCGTTACATCACATAAGAATAGCCAGTGACACAAGGAAGTGGACTAGGAATGTGCCAACTGACAGCTTATTATTAGCACATAGGAAAACAAAGAATAGCATGAAAAAGTATGCCAAGGACGTATTGCGAAATAGGATGGTATGGATAGGAAACCCGACTCCGTCGTGACAATATACGGTGAAGGGGGTGCTGGCACCCCTATTTTGATTATTTATTCAGAGGGAGAAAGAATACGGCACTAACATAAATCTCGACACACAAACCAGCACTAACGATGATCTATCAGTATTGATTATAAAAACTGCGTATTTCCATATTAGGGGTGCTGGCACCCCTATTTTGACTATTCATTCAAGGGTGGTAGGAATACGGCACTAACGAAAATCTCAACGGCACAAACCGGCACTGACGATAAGCTATCAGTATTGATCATAAAAACTGCGTTTTTTCATAAAGGGGGTGCTGGCACCCCGATTTTGACTATTTATTCAAGAGAAGAAGGATTACGGCATTGACGGAAATCTCAACGGCACAAACCAGCACTAACGATAAGCTATCAGTATCGTTGAGAAAAAACGCGTTCTTCCATAAAGGGGGTGCTGGCACCCCCATTTTGATCATGTTTTCAGGGATGGAAGGGATACGGCACTAACGAAAATCTCAGCGGCACAAACCAGCACTAACGATAAGCTATCAGTATTGATTATGAAAACTGCGTTTTTCCATGAAGGAGGTGCTGGCACCCCTATTTTGACCATTCATTTGAGGGTAGAAGGAATACGGCACTAACGAGAATGTTGACGGCACGAACCAGCACTCACGATTAGCTAATAGTATCGATCATAAAAATTGCGTTTCATTGCAGAGGGGGTGCAGGCACCCCTATTTCGATTATTCATTCGAGGGTAGGAGGAATACGACAGTACCAAAAATCTCAACGGCACAAACCTGCACTAACGATGAGCTATCGGTATCGATTATGAAAACTTTAATTTATAATGAACGGGTACTGGTGTGCCGTTAGCACCTGCTCCGACATCGATCGTTTCTCCGTTCACCCCGACGGCACCAACGATTCGTTCAGCAGGACAAACCGGCAGCAACGAAGCACAAACGATTGTTGAAAAAAAATATTGAACTTTTCACGAATGGGGAGCCGTGGGCATGCACCGCATAATGAGTTGTGAAAGCTTGAGGTCAAAGATATATATGTATATATATATATATATATATATATATATATATATATATATATATATATATATATATATATATATTAT
>CAXFZR010000266.1:30000-31471 GCA_964007535.1 Brachyptera risi
GCATGAGCATAGCCTGGATGAAGCTTGAATCACCTATGAGAAGATCGAATTCCTGAATGCCGTAGTCGCAAACTCAATTAGAGATCGTTTCGAGCAATTCAGAGCACTTCAGCACTTCAAGCTAAATTTGAAGCATTACAATACAATTTGATGCAGATCAATTCGATGCTTGATTCGACTTCGAAGCCACTAGAAGTCACCCAGGTCTAAGATAACTGAGGATTTAATTCAGGCAGCTCGAGCTGCATTTCGGTCAGCCTAATTCAAGGTCAATTTGTCAGTGAACCAGATAGTACTTTTATATACTGATATACTTATATAATACACTATATGATATAATATACTTATATATATATATATATATATATATATATATATATATATATATATATATATATATATATATATATATATACATATATTTATATATATATATATATATATATATATATATATATATATATATATATATATATATATATATATATATATATATATATATACATATATATATATATTTAATATACTCATAGTATATGTGCTTATATACTTATTACAGTTGATATGATCATAAATCGATCATCAATGAGTCATTCGCTTTCGTTCCACGGTTACACAAAGTTGTGGCCGGAATATTGTCCTTTGTTCACATATACCGTGCACAACAATGAAAGGCTGAACACAGTTTGAAAGGTTCATCATTTGCGATCAACTTCGTCCGGCACAGCTCTTGCTGTAATTGCTGGTTTTCAACTTGACAATGGGAACCATTCTCCCGCTTATAATGCGATCGTTCAACTTCATCAGGATGAACGTTCGTTGGCCAGTAATTACATCCAACCAATCCTCGACTACATCCCTCTGAATTCGAACTCAAATTATTCGACAGAGCAAAATCACTTGCAAGTTCATAAGAACTCTGACGCTGTCCTAAAAGCGCTTGGTATAGTTGATTCGGCCGACTTTTCGTTTCTTGCGTTCACAATGCGTGAGTTAGACGTTGGATCTCGGAGAGCCTTCGAAAACAAGAATGATGTCATCGCATGATATATATCACGTACTCGTCATTGCTAACATTTGTCCAGGAATAATCTCGTACCCTCGGATTGTTTGGCTTCGACGTACCTACACCAAGCCAGCATAAAATTGTTGCAACCACGTCACCAATGAAGCTAGTCAGCTCGTTGCTCGCCACCGAGGTGGAGGTTAAGTCACCGCGTGCTCACCAGAAGCAAATGGCAAGCCCGCTATGTGACCAAGGTCACACTCTATACAGTTGTGATGTTTCTCTCGCTGAGGCTCGTGACGAGAAATATGGAACGCTATGACGCCTAAAGCGATGCTTCAATTGCTTAGGCGCACACACGCGTGCTCAGTGCATGTCCGAAAAGATTTGCACAAGTTGTCAGAGCGAGCAGCAATATACGCTACAGCATCTTGCTCGAGCAACGAGATCCACAATTTTCTCCCG
>CAXFZR010000267.1:0-10000 GCA_964007535.1 Brachyptera risi
GATCGGCCTTATGGGAATTTAACATTGAAAAGTTCTTATAGTGCTCGTACGACATTTTTTTCTAACAGTGCTCTTCGGCTTCGGGACTTGGCGTTTTTCGATCAGTCTTATGAGAATTTAACATTGAATAGTTCTTATAGTGCTCTTTCACATTATTTTTTCGATCGGTCTTATGAGAATTTAACATTGGAAATTTCTCATAGTGCTCTTACAACCTTATTTTCTCATCTCCGAGACTGTTCGATCGGCCTTATGGGAATTTAACATTGAAAAGTTCTTATAGTGCTCGTACGACATTTTTTTCTAACAGTGCTCTTCGGCTTCGGGACTTGGCGTTTTTCGATCAGTCTTATGAGAATTTAACATTGAATAGTTCTTATAGTGCTCTTTCACATTATTTTTTCGATCGGTCTTATGAGAATTTAACATTGGAAATTTCTCATAGTGCTCTTACAACCTTATTTTCTCATCTCCGAGACTGTTCGATCGGCCTTATGGGAATTTAACATTGAAAAGTTCTTATAGTGCTCGTACGACATTTTTTTCTAACAGTGCTCTTACAACCTTAATTTCTCATCTCCGAGACTGTTCGATCGGCCTTATGGGAATTTAACATTGAAAAGTTCTTATAGTGCTCGTACGACATTTTTTTCTAACAGTGCTCTTACAACCTCAATTTCTCATCTCCGAGACTGTTCGATCGGCCTTATGGGAATTTAACATTGAAAAGTTCTTATAGTGCTCGTACGACATTTTTTTTCTAACAGTGCTCTTACAACCTTATTTTCTCATCTCCGAGACTGTTCGATCGGCCTTATGGGAATTTAACATTGAAAAGTTCTTATAGTGCTCGTACGACATTTTTTTCTAACAGTGCTCTTACAACCTCAATTTCTCATCTCCGAGACTGTTCGATCGGCCTTATGGGAATTTAACATTGAAAAGTTCTCATAGTGCTCGTACGACATTTTTTTCTAACAGTGCTCTTACAACCTTATTTTCTCATCTCCGAGACTGTTCGATCGGCCTTATGGGAATTTAACATTGAAAAGTTCTTATAGTGCTCGTACGACATTTTTTTCTAACAGTGCTCTTCGGCTTCGGGACTTGGCGTTTTTCGATCAGTCTTATGAGAATTTAACATTGAATAGTTCTTATAGTGCTCTTTCACATTATTTTTTCGATCGGTCTTATGAGAATTTAACATTGGAAATTTCTCATAGTGCTCTTACAACCTTATTTTCTCATCTCCGAGACTGTTCGATCGGCCTTATGGGAATTTAACATTGAAAAGTTCTTATAGTGCTCGTACGACATTTTTTTCTAACAGTGCTCTTACAACCTTAATTTCTCATCTCCGAGACTGTTCGATCGGCCTTATGGGAATTTAACATTGAAAAGTTCTTATAGTGCTCGTACGACATTTTTTTCTAACAGTGCTCTTACAACCTCAATTTCTCATCTCCGAGACTGTTCGATCGGCCTTATGGGAATTTAACATTGAAAAGTTCTTATAGTGCTCGTACGACATTTTTTTTCTAACAGTGCTCTTACAACCTTATTTTCTCATCTCCGAGACTGTTCGATCGGCCTTATGGGAATTTAACATTGAAAAGTTCTTATAGTGCTCGTACGACATTTTTTTCTAACAGTGCTCTTACAACCTCAATTTCTCATCTCCGAGACTGTTCGATCGGCCTTATGGGAATTTAACATTGAAAAGTTCTCATAGTGCTCGTACGACATATTTTTTCTAACAGTGCTCTTACAACCTTATTTTCTCATCTCCGAGACTGTTCGATCGGCCTTATGGGAATTTAACATTGAAAAGTTCTTATAGTGCTCGTACGACATTTTTTTCTAACAGTGCTCTTACAACCTCAATTTCTCATCTCCGAGACTGTTCGATCGGCCTTATGGGAATTTAACATTGAAAAGTTCTTATAGTGCTCGTACGACATTTTTTTTCTAACAGTGCTCTTACAACCTTATTTTCTCATCTCCGAGACTGTTCGATCGGCCTTATGGGAATTTAACACTGAAAAGTTCTTATAGTGCTCGTAAGACATTTTTTTCTAACAGTGCTCTTACAACCTTATTTTCTCATCTCCGAGACTGTTCGATCGGCCTTATGGGAATTTAACATTGAAAAGTTCTTATAGTGCTCGTACGACATTTTTTTCTAACAGTGCTCTTCGGCTTCGGGACTTGACGTTTTTCGATCAGTCTTATGAGAATTCAACATTGAATAGTTTCGGCTTCGGTACTTGGCGTTTTTCGATCTTCATACACTTCTGATCCGATGTTGCACGACATTTATCGTCAGTCGAACTCGTGATGAAGATCGGGGTAGTGTATGCGAAAAGCACCCCGGTATGTTTTCCGAATCGAATAGAAAAATTAACAAATCCAGTTGAAGATTCGTTTATGAATAACTCGTAAACCGTTCGTTTGAACGATAATCTACAAGAACAAGTTCATGATTGCTTTCTCGATGTGATTACGAATCTTCCATTCAATCGAACATCCAACGAGATAATTGATGTGTTTTCATGAAAGTTGCATATCGCCGAGACTGTTCGATCGGCCTTATGGGAATTTAACATTGAAAAGTTCTTATAGTGCTCGTACGACATTTTTTTCTAACAGTGCTCTTGGGCTTCGGTACTTGGTGTTTTCCGATCGGTCTTATGAGAATTTAACATTGGAAATTTCTCATAGTGCTCTTACGACATTAGTTTCTCATGGTGCTCTTCGACTCCGAGACTGTTCGATCGGCCTTATGGGAATTTAACATTGAAAAGTTCTTATAGTGCTCGTACGACATTTTTTTTTGTGGGAATTTAACATGGAAGACAACTTATAATTGATGTGTAAGTCGCATATATGCAACGTCCGCGCCGGAGACAAGCCGACGGTTTGACTCATCGCCGAGTCGCCAATGTGCGACTTTCCCCCCGGGTTAGTGCGACGTTTTTATCATTTTTTCGGGGTCTCAACGGCGTTCCGTAATGATCACCACTGTTTATTGGTGCCGGCGTTTTTCTCTCGAAAATACAGAAAGACAAGCGTATGGCTTATCTCGATGAAGTCGCACATTGGCGACGCCCACGGGACTTGTGTTTGTTTTCACTCGATATGAGACTCTGTCATAGAATCGACAAGAAGGGTGCCAGAAAGACGAGTGTTCGACTCCCGGGCCAGTGACGAGCTTTCCTCACGAAGCAAGTGCGCTAACGACTCGGCCACTGTGCCGGTGGCCCACCGCTTGGGTGGTGAAAAAAGTGATCGAGACGCGTGGCCGAGAGTGGTAACACTCTGAACCGTCATTAGGGAGACCGGGGTTCGATTCCCGCCATGGTCGACCATTCTGACAGGGGTTTTTCGTGGTTATTCATCATCATTCACCGACGCCAATAGATCGTAGCCATCGGTATGGTGCGTCGTTGAAACGTCGTGAAAATGTTACCTTTTTGCTGAAACCCACGTTGCCAATGTCATGTGAGAAAGAAAAAAAAATCGAAATTTCCGAAAAAAAAATTGAAAAAAACCAAAAAAATGAAAATAAAAATAAAAATTGTCCCATCGAGTTTTTTTTCGGTTTAGTTTTGCGGAAAAATGTTCTGTGAGAGAAAAAAAAAAATCAAAATTTTTTTGGGGAAAATTTGGAAAAAAAAAAATTTGGAAAAAAAAAAAAGGACTCTGCCAAAATTTGGACTTGGGGTTAGGTTGGTAGAGCACTGTTAGCCCTAAGGTTGGTCGAGCACTATGATTTTAGAAAAGTCGAAAACTGTCCAAAAGTCGAAATGCCGGTCGATGGGCACTTCTGTACCATTTTGTCGGACTTATAACCAACTGTGCTCGTTTCCCAGGCTGGAGCTCAGCTCGAGTCCGAGGGCCAAATAATGGCGGTGAAATTTTCATTCTGTACCATTTTGTCGGACTTATAACTCACTGTGCATGAAAATCGACGAAATATCTTCTATAAGGGGTAGTACCTAGAGCCGAAGCCAAAAGCCCGGCAGCCGAAAGCGAATGCAGGTTAAGTTCTGGTATCGCTCTTCTTCTAGGGATGCCCCCCAAAAACGCAAAGGTCTATGAAACAATATATGCGATCGAACGCAATTTTCGATCGACCGACGAAGCTTGATCGATCGTCGAACCGGTAATGTTGGGTTAGCTGGGCCTCAAACATTTGCCGAGACGAGTATGGTTTCGCGGCAACGCTGCCACTCGCACGCGGTATCGTCGACCACGGTCGGACGAAATGAAAACGCAATGGTCCGAGGCTGGGCTCGGTCGGCGGGGATAGTACCTAGAGCCGGAGCCAAAAGCCCGGCAGCAGAAAGCGAATGCAGGTTAAGTTCTGGTATCGCTCTTCTTCTAGGGAAGCCCCCCAAAAACGCAAAGGTCTATGAAACAATATGTGCGATCGAACGCAATTTTCGATCGACCGACGAAGCTTGATCGATCGTCGAACCGGTAATGTTGGGTTAGCTTGGCCTCAAACATTTGCCGAGACGAGTATGGTTTCGCGGCAACGCTGCCACTCGCACGCGGTATCGTCGACCACGGTCGGACGAAATGGAAACGCAATGGTCCGAGGCTGGGCTCGGTCGGCGGGGACAGTACCTAGAGCCGGAGCCAAAAGCCCGGCAGCAGAAAGCGAATGCAGGTTAAGTTCTGGTATCGCTCTTCTTCTAGGGAAACCCCGCGGGAACACGGTGGTCTAGGAACACGGTCGGACGAAATGAAAACGCTATGGTCCGAGGCTGGGCTCGGTCGGCGGGGATAGTACCTAGAGCCGGAGCCAAAAGCCCGGCAGCAGAAAGCGAATGCAGGTTAAGTTCTGGTATCGCTCTTCTTCTAGGGAAACCCCGCGGGGGAACACAGTGGTCTAGGAACACGGTCGGACGAAATGAAAACGCAATGGTCCGAAGCTGGGCTCGGTCGGCGGAGGTAGTACCTAGAGCCGGAGCCAAAAGCCCGGCAGCAGAAAGCGAATGCAGGTTAAGTTCTGGTATCGCTCTTCTTCTAGGGAAACCCCCCGGGAACACAGTGGTCGCAATGCAGTCGCTTGCCCAGTGGACCCCGACATTACTTGGGATAAACGAGAAAGCGAGGTTTCTGTTCGATGCCATAACCTAAAGAGAGTGAGGATATGGCTAGAACCCGGCAATGCCGTGAGCTCCCTGCGAGAGCAGCTTTCACTGGCGGCAAATGGTAGCGAGCAGAGTGTAGGTTCGCCACGAACCGAGCGGAAATGAATATCGAGAGATTGAACCGACATATGTGCTTGCACATACCGAGGAAATGAGAGATTTGACGTACGAAACGCAATTTGAATGCGAGTCGGCCGGGCGCGAGTGGCGT
Organism: Brachyptera risi; assembly: GCA_964007535.1. Classification (NCBI taxonomy): domain Eukaryota; kingdom Metazoa; phylum Arthropoda; class Insecta; order Plecoptera; family Taeniopterygidae; genus Brachyptera; species Brachyptera risi. The sequence continues at coordinate 5,374 of CAXFZR010000267.1, forward strand.
CCGCGGTTTCGACCGCTCGATCATCTGAAAAGAAAAAAAAATGGGGTCGGCCGGGCGCACGTGGCGTCCGCGGTACCGACCGCAGAGCTGGAGCAAGCTCTCTGGTTGATCCTGCCAGTAGTGATATGCTTGTCCCAAAGATTAAGCCATGCAAGTCTAAGTGCAAGCCAAAAAATACGGTGAAACCGCGAATGGCTCATTAAATCAGTTATGGTTCCTTAGATATGAGACCTATAGTACGTGGATAACTGTGGTAATTCTAGAGCTAATACATGCAAACAAAGTTCCGACTCGAGAGGGGAAGAACGCTCTTATTAGATCAAAACCAATCGGCGGCGCTTCGGCGTTGGTCGCATTGATTTGGTGACTCTGGATAACCACTAAGCGGATCGCACGGTCTCGCACCGGCGACGCATCTAACAAATGTCTGCCTTATCAACTGTCGATGGTGCGTTCTACGCCTACCATGGTTGTAACGGGTAACGGGGAATCAGGGTTCGATTCCGGAGAGGGAGCCTGAGAAACGGCTACCACATCTAAGGAAGGCAGCAGGCGCGCAAATTACCCACTCCCGGCACGGGGAGGTAGTGACGAAAAATACCGATACGGGACTCATCCGAGGCCTCGTAATCGGAATGGGTGGAACATAAATACATTGACGAGTATCCATTGGAGGGCAAGTCTGGTGCCAGCAGCCGCGGTAATTCCAGCTCCAATAGCGTATATTAAAGTTGTTGCGGTTAAAAAGCTCGTAGTTGGGCGTGTGTCCCACGCCGTCGGTCCATCGCAAGACGATGCGTACCGGCGGTACAAGCAAGTGGGGCATCTTGCCGGTGGCACGCTGGTCCCGTGCGCGCCTCGTCCGCGAAAGCGGCGGAGCGTCTCGGGTTGCCGGTGCCATGTCACTCGCCTCGGCGCTTTTCTATCGGGCGTCTTGGCGGGCCGGCACGTTTACTTTGATCAAATTAGAGTGCTAAAAGCAGGCAGTGACGCCTGAATATTGTATGTACGGAATAATTGAAGATGATCTCGGTTCTATTTTTATTGGTTTTCTGAACCTGAGATAATGATCGATGAAAACGAATGAGGGCATTCGTATCGCGACGTTAGAGGTGAAATTCTTGGATCGTCGCCAGACGGACAGGAGCGAAGGCTTTTGCCAAGTACGTCTTTGTTAATCAAGAACGAAAGTTAGAGGTTCGAAGGCGATCAGATACCGCCCTAGTTCTAACCATAAACGATGTCAACTAGCGATCCGCCGGGGTTCTCTCTCAAAGACTCGGCGGGCAGCTTTCGGGAAACCAAAGTGTTTGGGTTCCGGGGGAAGTATAGTTGCAAAGCTGAAACTTAAAGGAATTGACGGAAGGGCACCACCAGGAGTGGAGCCTGCGGCTTAATTTGACTCAACACGGGAAACCTCACCAGGCCCGGACACTGGAAGGACAGACAGATTGATGGCTCTTTCTAGATTCAGTGGTTGGTGGTGCATGGCCGTTCTTAGTTGGTGGAGCGATTTGTCTGGTTAATTCCGATAACGAACGAGATTCTAGCCTGCTAACTAGTCGCAAAAATAACGACATCCTTGGTGCTGTCGGCGACGCGATCAAACTCTTCTTAGAGGGACCGGCGAGCTGAGAGCCGCACGAGATTGAGCAATAACAGGTCTGTGATGCCCTTAGATGTTCTGGGCCGCACGCGCGCTACACTGAAGGCATCAACGTGTGTTTTATCCTTGGCCGAGAGGTCCGGGTAACCCGCTGAAACGCCTTCGTGCTAGGGATTGGGGCTTGCAATTGTTCCCCACGAACGAGGAATTCCCCGTAAGCGCGAGTCATAAGCTCGCGTTGACTACGTCCCTGCCCTTTGTACACACCGCCCGTCGCTACTACCGATTGAATGATTTGGCGAGGTCTTTGGACTGTCGCATGACGGCGCACGCAAGTGCCCGTCGATGTCGATGGGAAGCTGATCGAGCTTGGTTATTTAGAGGAAGTAAAAGTCGTAACAAGGTTTCCGTAGGTGAACCTGCGGAAGGATCATTGTTTTTCGAATCATTTCGAAAAGACCCATCGATCGAACCTCGAAAGATGGTAAATATCGGACAGCAATAATATTGTTGTCCGGTCGCGTTGACTCGGCGGGCGCAAGTGGCGACTCGGCCGGGAACGCAAAACGAATCGTCGGAATCTCTCTAGCGATTTCGAATGGTGCAACAATAGCGAACGTTGGGAGACCAACTTTGTGGGACCCGCCTGTGGACAAGCTCGCGTGCTCTGCGGCCTGGCGCTCTCGGATATTCGGAGCAGGGACGATCGCATCAGTATCCCGTCGCTGATCGACCCCCTGTAGACCGTACAATAAATCCCCGACGCCAGATGTCGTCTAGATCTCGCACACTAGACCCGGCCGTGGACCATTGGCGGCCTGGCGCCCTCGGATAATAATCGGAGCAGGGACCATCGCATCAGCCCCGCTGATCGACCCTGTAGACCGTACACACATATATATATATATATATATATATATATATATATATCCCTGACGCCAGATGTCGTCATCTCGCACCAACATTCGGCTGTGGACAAGCTCGCGCGTTTTGCGGCCTGGCGCCCTCGGCGGATTAATCATCGGAGCAGGGGACTGATCGACCCTGTAGACCGTACAGAAATCCCCGACGACGCCAGATGCCGTCATCTCTCGCACTAGACCCGCCGTTGTAAAGCATGTGCCGAGTGCACGTTAAACCAAATACTCTATAAATATCTATTTCGATAATGGCGGTCGTCGGGCGAAAGCCCGGCGGTCGCGGTAAAAACATGCAAAAACGCATCACCCTGAACGGTGGATCACTTGGCTTGTGGGTCGATGAAGAACGCAGCAAATGGCGCGTCAAAGTGTGAACTGCAAGACACATGAACATTGACGTTTCGAACGCACATTGCGGTCCTTGAGATAATCTCCTGGACCACGCCTGACTGAGGGTCGTTCACATACATATGACGACAAAACATGCGCTCGCGCGTGCGGCCGCGCCAACCGGATAGCCCGGTTGTTGCCGGTGTATTGAGGGTGTCGTCCCACCATCGAACTGGTAACACACAGTCGAAGGGGGACGTCCCTCTAAGAATGGGTCACGTACCGCCAGAGTGCGGCGAGTTCGGGCAAGCGTGTCCGTGCGAGCGTGGTGATCCTTGACCGGATCGACAGCCACGCTTCGCCCGGCCGCAGATAACCCCGGGCTCGTTTGTGCGAGTTGCGTACACGATGAGCGACCATACATATAACTCATAATAGACGACCTCAGTTCAGGTGAGATCACCCGCTGAATTTAAGCATATTAATAAGCGGAGGAAAAGAAACTAACTAGGATTCCCTTAGTAGCTGCGAGCGAACAGGGAAGAGCCCAGCACTGAATCCCACGCGCTACGATCGCGTAGGGAAATGTAGTGTGCGGGAGGATCCGATCATCTCGCGCGAGTGCACCAGTCAAAGTCCATCTTGAAAGTGGCCACAACCCGTAGAGGGTGCCAGGCCCGTAGGACGGTGTCCATCTCGCGCGAAAGGATCTCTCCCTAGAGTCGGGTTGCTTGAGAGTGCAGCTCTAAGTGGGTGGTAAACTCCATCTAAGGCTAAATATGACCACAAGACCGATAGCGAACAAGTACCGTGAGGGAAAGTTGAAAAGAACTTTGAAGAGAGAGTTCAAGAGTACGTGAAACCGTTCGGGGGTAAACGGACGAAAGCTGGAAAATCGAATCGGGAGATTCAATCTCGCCGGGTGGCGTTGAGAGATGGCCGCCGATGAGGCACCTGCGCCCGCGCGCAACGTCTGTACATATATTTATTGTTGTGCCGGGCAGCGTTTACTTTATTCCTAGTGTCTCACGGTGCGTGCTACCGCTCTCGCCACATGACGAGTTGTACTTCTCCCGTTGTAGTACGCCGCTACCCGTTGGTCGCTGGTCCAAGGCCCGCCGAGGAGCCGTCTTAAAGGTCGTCGGGCCCAGCCCGATGCACCCGGCAGACGACCGTGCGGTGTCCCGGCCAGCTCGGCCGACGGTATCAGAGCGATTCGAAAAGAACTCCGACCATGGAGCGGACCCGTTCGCGGGCCACGTATCGCGTGCGCGGCGCTCTAACCAGCGCATTGCCCGACCCGTCTTGAAACACGGACCAAGGAGTCTAACATGTGCGCGAGTCATTGGGACCGTACTAAACCTATAGGCGTAATGAAAGTGAATGCCGGTCACTTCGGTGGCCGGCTAGGGGGAAGATGCCCGACGTCCCTGGCGGCGCTTGGGCCGCACTCCCGGGGTGTCTCTTGGTCCTCGGACTCGGCAGGCGCACCCAGAGCGTACACGTTGGGACCCGAAAGATGGTGAACTATGCCTGGTCAGGTCGAAGTCAGGGGAAACCCTGATGGAGGACCGTAGCGATTCTGACGTGCAAATCGATCGTCAGAACTGGGTATAGGGGCGAAAGACTAATCGAACCATCTAGTAGCTGGTTCCCTCCGAAGTTTCTCTCAGGATAGCTGGCACTCGGAGTATATCGTGCCCGGAATGCCGGGCGCGCGGACCAGTCTCATCTGGTAAAGCGAATGATTAGAGGCATTGGGGTCGAAACG